>JAQQZU010043362.1:0-21538 GCA_030068025.1 Parauchenoglanis punctatus | reverse complement strand
CTACATAATTCAGTATATGTGTTGCTTCATAGTTTGAGGTATTCAGTATTGTTTTACAATGTAGAAAACAACAAAAATGAAGAAATACCTATGAAAGAGAAGGGGTGTCCAAACTTTTGACTGGTAGTGTAAATGGTTGTTCATCTATGTGTTAGCCTTGCAGTAGATTTGTTACCTGTCCAGGATATACCCAGCCTTGGGCCTGAAGTCAGCTGGCATTGGCTCCAGCTTCCCTGTGAACTGCAACGGTCAAGCACTATAGAAAATTAATTTAAATGTCATTAATGTATTGTTGATACAAGAAATTTTATTTCTATCAATTAATTCAATGACAAACAATATTCTTTGAGCAGTGACAATAATACACTGTACACACAAACACGTATTCAAGGGGGATACAAAGGCATTGAAGTTACACAATATCCTCTAAAGAATATTACCAAATTACTTTTTGTCAATAACTTTCCCCATTGGTTCAAAGGCATTGACCCCACCCCAAGCATGTGTATCATTTAAAGGTCCTAAATGTCCTCTTTACAGACCAATGGAAGTTAGTTCAGTAGCTTGCATGGTCTGGCAGATAAAGAAGTATAAATGTTTCTAGAGAGGACAAAATGGTACTATTGGAATTCAGGAGGATATACATGTATTAACTAATTATTGATTATAATAAGTAATTATTAAGACCCAGTCTATGCTTAGGCCACACAGTGTAATTAAAAGGCAAAGGTGTATGTGTAATACTCCTTTGTCTCAGCCAGATCGTGTCTATGGATGATACCAGCAGAAACCTGACCATATTTTTAATTTGACCATAGCAACCATAGTACAACCATGGTGCATAATTGAGACTTTACATGGTCTACTGTAGCAACCTGTCAGAATCGGTCACAACTGTAGAGAGCTCAAGTTTCATGAATCAGTAAAGGTAGTGACATTTTACTCACGGATGCTCATGGTTGCATGACAGTTGTCTCGTTGTTGAATTTTTTTACCTTACATGTATATACCTATAATTTTGCAGGTAGCAATGCTACAGAAAGTGCCAGTAGGGGTTATGGCTAGGGTTATTTGCTCCTCCCTCATTCTTTCTTTGGAAAGCCTACAAGATCTGCAGAAATGGCCACGGTCAGCCACATCCATGGAGATACAGAGTAAGTGGTGCACTAAGGGTTCAGCAGGGATTAGACACACACAGAAGTTAACACACATAGTATATACATAAAGTGAGTTGTGACCAAGGGCAAAATAATTAACAAAAACCACTATCTTTACCTTGCCTGAAAAAAGCATAAACAAAAGACAAATCTTACCTAACTGCCTTCTCAAAAACAGAGATCAAAATGCACTCCCAACAAAAATGGCAGTTGCACCCTTACTACCAGTGAATATAATGTTTGAATATTAACAAGAATAGTAGTATAACTATTTACAAAACAAAACAGCTAACAATACCAAAGGGGCAGATCAAACGCTTAGTCGGGAACAGGAAAAAACATAGTTCAAAAAACACATAACAGACATCTGAAAATAATTAGCGTGGATCTGAATTACAGGGTGACAAAGTTTTCCCACCCAGAGACCAGGACAATTGTGACTCTCTTACACTTCCAGCAACATATAGAGTTGTGGAGACAAGATGATGTCTCATACACTCTTTTGCTCTTTCACTCTTTATTTTAACTTAGTTATCAACTCAAAAATATAAAACAAACTGCTCAACTTAAAGAAAATTAGATGAAGTTGTCGAGGTGGTAGGAATAAAAGCTTTATTGCTTGCAGGCAAAGTTCAAATTACAACAATGCATTCGTCTGGATGAAGACCTATACCAAAATAAAGCACACAATATGGACAATGAACACAAACAAAATGAACTGAACTTACAGTGCCTGGGCACCGTCTTTATACACCTTTTTGACATGGTCCATCCTGTTTTCCTGGGTGTTATCTCAGCACTTTCCAGTTACCACCCCAAGTCTAGATTCACATACTTCCCTCCATTAAATAATGCCTTTTGGGATTTTCCCCCTGCTTTTTGTTAAATTTTCCTAGTGTTATATCTTTCCAAATACACCCACTGCCATGAGCCTTTTCCCATGAGAACCAAGGCTCTGTTTTTCTACTATTATAGTTTGTTCGCATGAGAAACTATGTTTATTTTTCACCCATTTTAATTTCTCAGTAAGAATTTATATAAAAATATGAGTACTCTCTAATGGGACTTTTTTTTCTATTTTTCCTTACACAATAGCCAGGGACATTTTTCTGTATTGAATTCCTTGAAAACTAGAAGCAGAAATTATAAACATTTCATTTATGATATGATTAAATTTAGGAAAGTAATGTGGTGGACTTTAACAGTAAAGCAAAGAAAAATATAGGTAACTGGATAAATGAAAGTACAAAAAAGATCAGGATATGAAGAATATTGTATAAACAAAGAAATGCAGATCTTAACAAGCACTTCATAATTTGACAGTAACAACTGCTGAAGAAGTAATCTTACTAAGGTAAATGAAACTTAACTACATCAAACTTTATAAGAAAAAATATCTTATAGGTGTTGCTCAGGACATTTTGACTTGAGATGGAAAAAATGCTAGAATATGTAAATCTGAATTGAATAATGTGGCTTTAGTTCCTGTTATATCCACCATCATGAGGAACCCTGAAATTCTGTGGTTTAATATAAATCTTGTATTCTTTATAATGATTATTTCTGAGATAAGGAAAAGATAGGCTGGAGATTTTAAAAGGAATTTTATAACTGCACTGTAATGGGGCAAAATAGGGAACAGAAAATGAAGGTTGAGCTAAAACATTAAAGTGGACATGAAACAGCCTAATTTTATGAACGTTGTACTGATTTAAGTTAATTAATTATTACATTTTTTAAAAATTATTTTGAGAACACTTTAGATCTAAAACAATTACATGTGAACCTACAATAGATTAGCTTTCACTAGCTAGAGTGCAGGCTAAGTAGCTAGCTTGAGAGCGCACCCAATGCTAAAAAGGAAACTTATTGAGTAATATTTATTTAAAATTCATTTATTTATTTATTTTTTTTTTTTTTAATTTATTTTAATTTAATGCACTTTGTGCTGGGCAGGAGCTGTGGTTATGAGCTGGACCTGTGAAATTCTCTTTTTTTTTAACATTTGTCCTTTTTTATTTTACACAACAGGTATGTCATATTCATGCAATATCATGTTATTATACTATAAATGGGTTACCTATGTGTTCCTATTTGTATATATGTTTTGTTCATGCTCCATCTCTTTATCGTCTGTGCCGATGCTGAGGAGCTATGGTTGTGAGCCAGACCTGTGAAATTCTTTTTTTTTTTTTTTTACATTTGTCATTTTTTATTTTACACAACAGGGAGAGAAATAAAGTCAGTGTTCTCAGGATGGTTGTAGTGGTGTTGTCTATCCCCTCGCATATGTAAGAATAAACACGACGCAGAGTAAGTGGAGCACAACAGGCCTTGTCCCTCCTGTGTCGTCTATAGAATGGTCACATTGGCGCCGTGACCCGTCATCTGTTCGGCATTTCCTGATCACTGTGGTTACTGGGACAACATCGCCAAGGGCCATCAGAGAGACCATAGAACTGCTGGCAAGTGTGGTTAAATCACTGAGTCATTGAGTGCATACCAGTTCAAAGGGATGATTAATTTGCAGATGTATTGTCATAAGTTTTGAAGTTCATGAAGGTGAACAGGTCTCTTATGTAGTTTTTTCCTTTCTTCTGGGTACTTTTTTTTCCCTTAATACAACTAAGGTTATTTTGTGATCTTGTGTAGCATGGATAGTATGCGTGATAGTAGTGGGTACTTTAGTATTGGGAGAGGAAGAGGTTTCACACATCAAGTAGCCCTGGGTTTATTGATGGTGAGTGTGATCTTAAGGGTGGGATTTCTTTTTCTACCCATGAGTATCAAAAGATGCCAACATTTGAGCACAATGAGCAAGGTGCTGGTGTTTAGTTGTCTACTGAGAAAGTCAGGGAGTTAAGTGAGTACATTTGTCAGTCCCTTAATACTAGTTTAATGAGTAGAACACAGGTTCACCAGTCCTGGCCAATGACCATTCCTCAAAGGGGTGTTATGGGGGTGACTCTCATAGGCTGAATGTTATCCTAAGGCCAAAGCAGAGGGAGCCGCATTTGTTTAGGGGAGATGACAATGATGTATACTATCTGTGTGAGTGGGAAGGACTAATGTGGGTGTATTTGGTATGTGTGGTTACATTGGCAAAGAGAGGGTGGAAGAACTGTTTAGCAGACTGATGGGCCTCGCAAAGGATGTAATAAGGATTTGGCTAAGGAATAATGTGGGTGTAGCAGAGTCAGTGATGTAGATGCATTTTTCTGTATTCTTAGACAATATTTTGACACCGCAGTGTACTCGGGAATGCCTTTACCTGATTTCTATTCCACTTTATCGTATGCTTCCGAGCAACCCCTAGATTATTGGATTAGGCTAAACAGGGCAGATGAAGTGGTGGAGCAGGCTATAGAAAATGAGGGGAGAATCGTAAAGTTGCAGACTACAGAAGTTGCCGCTATGTTTATCAGACATTGTCCTGACAAAGACCTGTCGATGTTTTTGAGTAAGCCCCAGAGTGAGTGGACAACCCATGAGGTGCAGGCACTTCTTGAGGAGTTCTTAAGACACTGAAAAGAAGGGTGAAGTGTAGGGGTAGTGTGTCAGGATACACTCCTTTATCTGAGCCCCCTGTAATTGGACCTGAGAAGAGTAGAGTAGTTCACTGTGAATCATCAGTGGGCATGAGTAAACAGGGCAATGTAGTAGCTGAAGGTGCCACACTGGATAGACTACTGGGTATGTTGGAGTAGGCGTTAGTCCAAAATGCTAAACCTGAGCAGAGTAGTTCCCACAAACTGGTAGTTAAACGTAGTAGTCAGTGTGAGGTATGTCAGAGCAATGAACACATGACCCATGCTCACTGTAGTATGCATAAATTGTGTTTCCGCTGCTTTAGCACAGAGCACACATGTGCCCAATGTCGGGTTAAGATACAGGGAAGGACGCATCCAGGGGACCCAGTGGTGGTAGAAACCATGGGAAGGGCGGCTCAGGGAAAGTAGATTGCCTCCATTCGGAGGAGGGCAGTGGTAGGCATATTAGTTTTTGATCCAGTGTGGATGATATGGAGTCTGTGTATGAGTACGAAATGCAGAAGTTACCCAAACAGAACATGATGATATTGAAGAACACCACTAACGCTGAGCAAAGTGATGGGTTGTTCTACACTTCAGTGTTGGTACAGGGTAAAGTTGAGCTGAAGGGGATGTTGGACACTGGCTCAATGACGACCATGCTGAGTGTAAACGAGGTGCCGCGTTTGAGGCAGGCAGGTGTGTTGACAGGTGAGCTGTTAAATCCTGTTGATATTGTCCTTGTTGGTTGTGGTTGTAAACAGACAAATCCCTTGGGTGTCTGTGATTTGACCATTAAGCTGTATGGGTTCCAATTTTACATCCCGGTGCTAACTGTCAAGGGACAAGTTGACCCATTGATTGTGGGTATGAACGTGTTGAAACTACTCATAAGGTAGTTTAAGTCGGAGGACGGATTCTGGCATGTGGTGGATGAGCCTGATGCTGCCTGTAAGGAGAACAGCTAGTTTCTGCGTCTTTTATCCAACTTGGAGAGATGGAAGGGAGAGTTCATCCCTGATAAGGTTGTTACCCTAAGGCTGAGGAGTGCAGTTATGCTACATTGTATGACTGAACATTTGGTGTGGGGTAGGTTACCTCTAAGGACTCATTTCTGTGGGTAGCACAGTTGTTGTGGAGCCTCATACTTCTTGCTGTGTCAGTAGACAACTGCTAGTGGGTCATGTTGTCACACCCGTCTGGGGTGATGGGTGGCTCCTGGTGAAGATCATCAATCCAACTTTAGCACCTATTACTTTACGCAGGAATGCCAAGATAGAGGATGTGTATCCATGTATAGCGCTGGAAGATTTTGACCAGGGACTACTTTCACAGAATGTGAGTGGAGTGAGTCGGGGCAGTTTGCATGACTGCGGTCAGTGCTCCTGATGGTGCACCATACAATTTCAATATCTCATACATTCCTGATAAGCATAATGTGGTAGCTGATGCCTTGAGCAAGATACCGTTTGCAAGGCCTAGCCTTATGCATCACCTCACCGGGGTCCCTTATATTGATCTACTTAGGGAGACAGAGAATTTGGTCTGTGGTAGCTCAGTGGTTAAGATGTTGGCCTAGTGATCAGAAGGTCATGAGTTCAAATCCCAGTACTGCCAAGCTGCCACTGCTGGGCCCTTGAGCAAGGCCTTCACTGCTTGCTTGTATAAATTATAATATAAAGTAAGATATATCTATAAGATATAATTATACGATAAAGTAAGTCACTCTGGATAAGGGCGTCTGCCAAATGACATAAATGTAAATTTGCAAGGGAATGATATTCAGAATATGTTTAAACTGTTTAGTTATTGGTTATGTTTAGCGAGGAGAGGGAGCAGCAATCCACGAGTGTGCCCAAAGTGATGTGGGTTGAGTACACACAGGTACAAAAGGGAGGTAGTGGTAAAGTGTGCAGAGGTTTCAGCAGATTTACAGTGCTCTAGATGTTGGGAGGAAGGGAGGAAGAATATCAGGGCAGTTTCATTTGTCCAACATTCTACAATAGGCATGAACCCTTTACCTGTGTTTAGCTGGGAAGGGCTGCACAATAAGCAGTGTCAAGACCTCATGGTTAGCAGGGTAAGGTTCTTTGTTGACAAGGGGAGACAGCCGTCTAGGCGTGAAAGAGTCCATGAGTCACAAGACATGCTGAGAGCTCTGATACAGTGGGGAAAACTGACTAGTCTGTAGGGTATTCTGTACAGGGTAGCTAAAAAACCCACCACCAAGTGAAAGTCATTCCACTATGTGGTACCTGAGGCACTAAGAAGTGTGGTCCTGAAGGGGATACATGATGAAGCAGGCCACCAGGGGCAGTGGCACACCTTGTGGCTAGCTAGGCAGAGGTTTTTTGGGCTACACATGGGAAGGACATTAGGGCCTATGTTCACAGATGTAGGAGGTGTGTGGTTAGCAAGACCCTAGAACCCAAGGCAAAGACTCCTTTGGCGTCAATTACTACATCAGCTCCTCTAGAGTTAGTGGGCATCGATTTTTGGACAGCTGAAGATAGTTGTCACTGATCACTAAGTTGGCATGTGCCTACCTTTGTCCCAATCAGTCTGCTAAGTCAGCAGCATGTGTGCTGTGGAATAAATTCTTTGGTGTGTATGGATTTCCATGCTGTATTCACTTGGACCATTGGCAGCAAAAAAAGCACTCCTAAGTTGCCAGTGGATCTCATGTTCCTTAATGTTCTGTAGGATGGGGACACCATTGACATAGACAAGTATGTTGAATCACTGGGGAGAGATCTGAGAGCAGCCATGGTTTTAGATCAGGTTCATTCTTGGAAGTAGCAGCACAGCTGTATAACTGGAAGGAAAAATGGCAGACTGTTAAAGTTGGGGACAGGGTTCTCATAGCAAACAAGGCTAAGAAGGGAAAAGGGAAATTGGCAGATAGGTGGGAGTTGTCCCCAGAAATGAGGCGGTGTACACATACCAGATTAAAAGCCCATCTGGTAGAGTGAGGACGGTGCACAGAGACTTTATCCTACCAGTGAACTTTTGCCAGTGGTAGATGGAGGAGACATTGAGTGACAATTGTCCAATGTGGACGCTAGTTCTGATGAGGTTGATAGTCTTAGTACTGGCCAAGCATGGAACGCTGATAGCCGGACTGCGTCATGGGTTGCTAATCTCGAGGGTGGCGTGAATACTGAGGGTAGTGCTAGCGGGGTGACATGGGTTGGTTTGTCGGAAGGGGATATAAGTGGTTCAGGCTTGGCAGAAACGGAAGAAGAAAGTATTCCAGGTGCTTTGCAGACTGATGTTTCAGTACTGAGGGTGTCTGGTGAGTGTAGTGGCATGTCTATACCTGTGGTATTGCCAGAGCCTGATGTGGCTCATGGGCCCCTAGAGCCAGCATGCTCAGAATTCCTCCAGGGGAGAAAGATAGTAGGGCACGCACTAGGCAGGGGTCATCCAGACAATGTTTTTACAGTGTGTGAAACGTCTGGTAGGTGGAGCTCATTAGATCCTGTTACTTTTGATTCTTTGTTTGTTTTGTTTCTCAAAAGACACTGTTGAACTTGCCTGTGTGTGGTGGCTTATATCTTGCAGAGTGGGTGTAATTTTTTGGGGGGAGGTGTACATGGCACTCCCTTACACATAGGGTGTGAGATGCTTTCTCATGTTTCTAGTCCTTGACTGGACAGCTTTCCATTGCTGTTAGACTGTTTGTCTGTAATAACCTGCACTCATCTGTACACAACATTTTATGTTAAATGCGTTAATTTTTTTGGTTTTTGAAAGACTGTGTTGTCTCTTGTTCATTTGTTTGCATTCTGTGTTACCTGAATACCTGTTTTTGAGTTTCATGTGTAACAGCCCTCTTTTGTGTGTAAATTGAGTGAAATCAGTGACGGTGAGTGTAACAGTACCAGTGAGGTTTCACTAAATTTTCCCACATGTGGCTCTTTTGCCGAAGAGAGACTATGCACTCTTAATAGCAGGGGGTATGTTCTGTGAGTTTCTTTCCTGATACAACATACTGTTGGTTAAATTATCATTGTATAGTGACTGGTGTCATTAATTTAATCCAAGTAAATGGGTTGGGTGCACAGTGAAGCGCGAGGGGCATGCTAGGCAGCGGCTAGCTACAATGCAGGGTAAGTAGCTAGCATGAGAAGCTAAAAAAAACTCATTGAGAAATATTTATTTATTCATTTATTTTTTATTTAATGCACTTTGTGTTGGGCAGGAGCTGTGGTTATGATCTGGACCTGTGAAATTCTCTTTTTTTTACTCCTTTTTTATTTTACACAACAGGGAGAGAAATAAAGTCAGCATTCTCAAGATGGTTGTGGTGGTGTTGTCAATCCCCTTGCACATGTAAGAACAAACACAACGCAGAGTAAAGAGAGCACAACCGGCCTAGTTTCTCCTGTGTCAGTTATAGAATGGTCACACTGTGAGAAGGAAGTCTTGAAAGTGTCCATGCTCTCCTGATGTAAAATTCCATGTGGAGACCCTGGAATGGCCCATCAACAGCAAGTATGCTAACCTTAGCTACCATTAGCTACTGCTTTTAGCTTGTAAAACAGGACAGAGTAATGTTTGAAATGTACGTAGTTATGAATGAAACAGCCTACTTTTGCAAAGTTACTCATTTAAGTTGACAGCAATGTCTGGCTCAGTTGTTGAACTTGCTTCTTATGGTTGTGGTGGAGTGCACATGTAATCATATTAGCAAATAATTATCTTGTAAACTAGATGGATGTGCTTTGATGATAAATGACATAACCCTCATGACACTGATAAAAAATAAGACCGCCATGTGTAAATCTGTGCTCTCGGTTTATGAGCCAAGCACAGGGCTTAATATCTGTAAATGACTTCTTTCCTCAGAACATGGAAATTTATCTATATAGATTCCATTTTCACTGAAGAAAGAAGTTGTTTACTAACCCGTGTGCACAGATTGTAAGTCTGAAAGCACAGTTTATAAACTAAAAGTACCTTGCTAGTCATACCTCTCACTGCTCTGCCAGATGAGTGCACCTTTGAGCCCTTCTCTTACACTTTATAGCTACTTTGCTAGTAAACTGTCAGATACAGCTGAGTCAGTTCACTAAACCTTATAAGAGGAAAAGTCAAACACAGAGGGAGCAACCTTGGACTTCAGCTTTTTGGTCTAGCAAACCACTATTAAACCTCATTTAAAAAAACCTCTCCTCCACACAGTCCTTATTATAAAGTACTCACTATAATCCCTATCATTATGGATAATGAAAGGATTCTTTCATTTCAGAGACAAAGCATTAAAGTGATCAGTTTTTCTTTGGCTATAAAATTCTTAGCTGCATTGAGGGGCAACACAAAAGTTAACCCTCTTGCATTGCTTTTTAGTGTGGCTTTCCTTACTTTCCGTTGCGTCAGTTAATTATGATTGCCAGTGCTATCACTAATTTGTTAATATCGTAGGACTTACAAACCAAACATCTCACAACGTCACATCATACGATAGGACAAGATGGTGCTACACGTGTTTGAAAAAATATAATTTAGATTACTTATAGTTTTTAATCCAGTTTCACTGACAGTGTTAAATCTACAAGGATTTTTAGAGTCGGAATACATCTTCTACAATTATTCTAATTGAATCTAGTGTTTCATGTCCACTTTAGAAGTCTTTGATCCTTCTCTGTCATCATTAATGCATGTAAGCAACTGTGAATGTCTGTCAGTAGTTGTTCCCAGCATTGTTCTCTGAGGCACAGATGGCTGCCAGGCACTGGTTGTTCGCTTTCATTTGATCAATGAGTCTCAATATGTCTGTGTTGTTGAGGAGCTCATTCCCTGTGATCTCCTTCGTTGCCTTTATCACATCTTCCATCACCTTCATCACAGGCTCCTGGAGGATGAATCTCCGTGTCTGATGTTCAGCCACGCTGGCCCTCCCACTGAGTACACCAAGGAGCTGCACGGCACTTCTTGCTTTCTTCTGGAAATCAGCTACAGACTTCTTCTTCTTCACCTTCTGGATTTCTTCACGTGTCTGTTTCAGCTTGTCATCTTTCTGACTGATGTCATGCCTGATCTGGGAAATCTTGTAGTTGTAGTCAGATACTTTATGTTCATATCTTTTCACTTCATTATCAGACTTTCTCACCTGTTCATTAGCCAGTCTGACAGCATCTTCTGCTTGAGCCAATTCAACTGCACCACCAATTATCATGGCAGGACCTAGATCAAATTGAATAGCCAGAACAAACATTCAGACATGAAGATCTTTATCTATATTCAGTCTCTATATGTTTTTATCTGTATTCAGTTATGTGACTTTTGCTAGTGAGATTACTTCCAGTAAATGAAGTGGTGGTCAGGCAAATCAATTTGGCCTCCATTATTCAAAGAGCTAGTTAAACCATCTCTGACTATTTTCACAGTTTAGAGACCAATACACAGTCAAGACACCTTCAGAAAGAAGGATTTTCCCTATGAGTTGGAAAATTATCCATTCATTGATTTCCCCAATATCTCAATCTTCCTTGTGCTGCATGCTGCAGACATCGTCGTACGCAGCCAAACAGATGAAAGCCTGGAAGAGCATGGACGCATACAGCGTCCTATGTGTAGGTAAATAGGCATTTTGGGGCTTTTTGCAATGGTTACTAGGAGGTTACAGGATTTTGAATCAGGTGTAAACAATCAAGTCACTGTCTTTACTCTCTGCTGATTGCTCTTTCACTTTATCATGTCCTAAGTTCAGTGTAGGAGCCGAATATACATCATCATCCTTGTAAAGATTGCTAGAACATCCTGACAAATAAAATGAAAGCATGTACGTTAATTTATAATATGGCATCCATGATCAAAGAGTAAACAGAAACACATCAGAAGTCTTCTGAAATTCTAAACATCAGAAAATGATGGGAAATGGCAAGAAAATCATTTAGAAATCCAAACACAGGAATTTACAAACTTTTCAAGAAGTCATCACTGCAATCTCTAGCATTCTTCGACTCAGCTCCCTTCAATCACAGTGAAAGGTTCAACAGCCTCATTGCTTGTTATCATTTTTTTAAATCCCTTGCCCTTTCACCTTTTTTATCACTTCACTTGGAACCTGAAAGAAACTTTTATCAGTGTCACAGTTTGTTCAATTCAAACAGCTCAAAACAACACAAACATATGGCATTTAGCAATATCAAGGCACCCCAGTAATAGTAGAGCTTCATGAACAGTAAGTTTGGCTAACCACCACTTCATGTCTAGCATATCCAATGTGGCAGATGCAACTAATATGCTGTAATTCTCACCTGCAATCCATCCAACAATTGGTATAAGTAACAGCCCCGCCCCAACACCTGTGATGATTCCAGCGGTTTGTTTTCTGTTTTGTTGATTCTGAAGTGTGTGTTTTGTTGAATTCAGATTTCTCCTGGCCTGATCCAAAGCTCCCTCAGATTCTCTCAGTAATCTTTCATTAGATACCTGCTCTGTTCTCAAGTTATCCAAGGTTTGTTTTGTATTATTCATCTCACATTCAAGTTTTCCCTCATCTTGTATAAGTCTCTCTAAGTTTTCATCCAGACTGTTTAACCCTGAACTGGCTGTCTGTTCTGAGCTCTGCAGGTGCTGATGAGCCTGAACTATCTGCTGTCTGATGTAGTCATAGTTGGAGCATTGTCCAGTAACAGGGTCTATATCTGCCTTGATGAGAGCCTCGTAGACTCCATTCAGGGAGGAGAAGCCATCTTTTA
Source organism: Parauchenoglanis punctatus (assembly GCA_030068025.1). Classification (NCBI taxonomy): domain Eukaryota; kingdom Metazoa; phylum Chordata; class Actinopteri; order Siluriformes; family Auchenoglanididae; genus Parauchenoglanis; species Parauchenoglanis punctatus. The sequence goes on along the minus strand of JAQQZU010043362.1, from coordinate 9,142 downwards.
ATGGAACAAGAACAGCCTCAGCTGTGTTCTTCAGCACAACTCTGCAGAGACAAACAATGATCACAGACAAAAACAGCTCCAATAAATTCCAATAAGGTGTTCAGACAAAATATATGACAATTTTCTAAATACAATTCTAAATTATTTTATTATAACAAACAAATAAATTGCTGTTCTATTAAGTACATACTGTGTGAATGTTGATTTTGAACTTACTCAGAAGAATTCTGGGTCATGTTCAGCTGAAACAGGACACAACAATGTTTATTTACAAAAAAAAACACAAGACCACCAACTGTTATTTAAGGCCCTAATAAAACCCTCTCCAAGTGCTGTAACCTCTGCACCAATCTGTGATATAGGATGTCTCTGACACAAAATTTTAAGTAAAAGTAATTACTCTCAGAGTAAATTAAAATAAATTGTCTAAATGCCGACCAATGTGGGGCTTCACCACTCGTTAAAGATCACTTGTTAGCTGAAAGAAATCGGCAACATTATTCATACACACAAATGCTAATTCACAAACTCCTAAAATTACACAATCAAAGAATCAGCAATGCAAAAATACTTCAACCATCAACACAGTTCATGGTTACACAAGAACAAATATAGACTATATCAAATCTATAACAAATATATAGATAAATGACAATATACCTAGGCCAATATTAACAAATATATATATGCATTGAGTAAATAAATAAATACCAAGGCTATGTACGGTGAATATGAGCAGTAGTTATCAGGTGGAAAACAGTGAATGGTAAATTACACTATGTTAATCAGCTCTTTGAATTCAACACAAGCTTTCATCAAACCCAGTGACAGAAAATAAAAAAAAGTTTTAATGGTAATCCAAACATTAAGAACAGAACCTTACCATCTATAGTAAGCCGTTTGTCCTCTTTCAGCTCAGTGAAGATCGTTTCTAAAGGTTACCTCTTTTTAAACAACCCCACCTGTTGTATGGGGCCTGAAGCTCCAAAGGGGAGGAGATTTCATAGGCTATAAATTCTCCTGTGACTTTTGCAGTTTCTTATCTGTGCTCCATTTGTGTAGACAGAGCTGACTGAGGATATTGTCCACAAAAAAAATGCATTTAAGTTCAAGGTCAGAATCAAGCGTTAACTGGAAGGTGTATATGTTTTAGACAAACTCTACCCCATGTGTGTAACTTTTAAATATCTTAAGTCTGTAATTATGTCTGAGGTCTGAATACTGATGTTCATAGCTGGTTTAAATCCTTATTACACAAACTCTGAACTTAACCCAATATGCACAGTGAGGGTTAATGTTTCATAAGTATATACCGATCCACCACCACGCTTAGCTAAATAAAGTGCTTAAACAGAAAACAGGGCTGTTGTGCATAATTTAGCATTTTTCCCTGTAGCAATACACAATCTATGCTGACATTTCCATTTTATAATTGTTAATACTTGAATAAGATTTCTGTGGCATTGAACAGACATTTGTTATGGCCCCCTCTCTCCATCAGTGTCTGCTATGGTGATACATGAGTAGAATACAATTAAACAGGGTGATAAACCGAGTTGAACTCTTTGAGCTCTAATAGAATACAACAATCAGCATTGCATGTTTGGGGCAGCCATGTCCTAAAGGCTAGAAAAGCGGGTTTGGGAATGAAAGGTTGCCGATTTGATTCCTGAACTGGCAGGAAAAAATGTGTGGGTGGAGGGAGTGAATGAGTAGCACACACCCTTCCCTCTACATTCAGGTGAAGTGCCCTAGCACCTAACCCCTAACTGCTCTCTGGACACCAGAGTGTGGCTTCCCACTGCTATGGGTATGTGTAAGCTCACTTCACTTGTGCGAGACCACGGCTTGGCTGGGTTAAATGCAGGGGCTAATTTCCCCTCAGTGATTAATACAGTATCCAGAATAAAACAAAAACTGATTTTGAGAAGACCATATTCAGATCACAGTTAAGTTTTTATGCCAAGCCTTTTAGAACTCTTCTCTGAACAAATAATAAACTATTTAAAAAGAACACAACAAACAGTGTATTATCGATTACTAGTAACTACTAACTATTATAAAGTCAGTACTTCAGCACTTTCTTGTTTGTGTTATGATTCAGTGTGAATAGGTTCAAAATAACCATGACCAATTTTGCTGCTTTTGGCTTGTGGAAACTTTGTTCTTTTCTCTAATACACATTTTGGGAAATAAGTGCATTTAGCACCAGTTGCAGCTTACAAACTGATTTCAAAAGATTAAGAATATTATATCAGTATGGTTGTCGGGTAACGTTACTACCATTAGCTTTTAATAATAGTATATTTTTACTTACTAATGTCTACACTTATTTTTTACCCATATATTTACAAATTGCATCAGAAATGAAATGTATCTTTTATATTCAAGTTTAAGAAGCATATTGTTTCTTATATAAAAAGCTTGGTGGACAAGCCTGTCCTTCAGAAGCCTTCAGAAAGCATGAGCGCACAGATGCCCATGATTGGCTGGTGTCTCTGTGAGTGACTCCGGAAAGAGAGTAAGCCCTCCCTCCCCAAAATATAAAAAATCATTATGCTTTAATATTTTATGTATTATTACTTGGATCTTGGATATGGATATGGATCTTGTTGCAGGCTTGCCTGAGAGGGTCAAAACTCTTGTTAATGGACTAACATCCATAGTATCTCAAAAAATGACCCAAACCTGTAAAGCTTCAACACTGAGTTCTGATACAATAAGTCAGTTTAAATGTCTATACATTAAATGTTGATATTATTGATGTGTCATGATCCACTCCTCGCTGCACGGACGCTCCAAGACGCTCCAAGTCTTGAGGACTTGGCAGTTTACTGTGCTCCTGACAATCTCCATCAGTGCTTAGTGCGGAAGCACGCACTACAAGCGTGGACTACTACTCCCAGAATGCACCAGCCAAAATGTCTACCGCACTCCTGGACTCTGGATCACGTGATCAATGATTGGATGGAGGTGCATCCAATCTTCTCCCACTCATGCAGAGTATAAAATGACTCACAAATCATTTTGCGAAGCATTGGTTTGGTCTCTGTGCTGCTATTGCTAAGCTGTTTAGGTCCTGTGTTTGCCATTATGATTTTTGGACTCTCTGTTTTGGATTTTGCCTTCTGCCTTCTCTACTGTACTCTGTTTGCTTTTCGCTCGACCCCAGTTATGTTTATTGGATTGCTCTTTCTGCCTGCCATTTTTGTACCATTGCTTGTGTCTAATAAACACTACTGCTTTCACCTCTGTCTCCTAACCTGCGCTTGTGTCCAACCATGCCTCGTCAACGTAAATGTTGTGTCATGATGAAATTAATTCTTATAGCAAATCTGGAGAAATCCTCAAATACGCAGAGAACATTCTAGAGTTTGTGAAGGAAAACATAATTAAGAATGCAGAATGCAGGTACAGTTCAGTTTTTATTTAAAATACATGGGCAGAGGTACAAATTCGGCAGGCATGATCAAAGACACCGAACAGAGAAGCTGCAGGCATTGTACAGACAGATCCACTTAACTAAGGCAAAATTCAGAAACCAGAAAACTAGTCAGTGTCATTAAGCAGAAAGCACCCATGTGATACAAAAGGCTTGGAAGATTGTAGACACCCAATGGGCAAACTATTACTTTGCAAAGTTCATGTTTAACTGTGAGTGTATGTATAGAGATAGTGATGAGTTGTCAGGATGAGCAGGTGCAGACATGACAGTATGATCAAACTAAGAAAGCTAGAGTAACAGATTTCCATGTAGATCAGTTCAACAGAAACAAGAATAGTTTAGGAGAAAATCCAAAATACTATGCAAAAGACAATGCCTTAAACCTTTGTGAAGAAGGTATTAGGATCTGTGCAGAATTAACAAAGTATGCACCAGAGGGGGGCCTGTGAAGATGCCAAAACAAATTGGTTGATTGAAATGATCAGAAAACTGACTGAATGAACATACAGTTTCAACAGCATTAGTAAGGACATCACAAAGTCTCCATCCAAAACAAATCAAAAATGATGTTTGAAGAAGAAAGTAAATCTGAGAAGATGAGCGCTTCACAAAAAGCATTCAGGATGCGAGGTTCCACATTGAGCAGAGCCAAGCTCAACTGGACAAGACCAGAGAGACCTATCAGAAGAGTGTAGAGAACATGGAGAAGAAAAAAAGGAGCTGACTGAAATCCTGATCACCATGAGGAACTGTGAGATCAAAGAGATAGACTTTAACACCACTATACAAATGCTGGTTAAAGGTATGGATGCCATGGGGAGAGTGAAGGAGCAGTGGGAGAAGATGGTGCGCTTCTTTCAGATGGTGTCCAACATCGTGAAAACCAGCCTGACCAGAACGCCCAAAGATTTTGTCTCCACATCTGAGAAGACACAAGCACTTTTCCAAAGATCTTTAAGGCTGTTCTCTAAAGATCTGCTCTACAATCAAGCCTTTTAAGCCACTAATATTGCCAGCCTTGTTAACATGAGCTTGCTGAGAAAACTGATGGCCATGGACAAGGAAAATCCAGAGTTTCTTTCTGAGCATCAGCAGTCAGAGGCTCAGGGAACCATCTTACAGCTTGTCTTTAAGAACAAGAAAGAGTTTGAAAGAAGAGAGATGCTTGCCATTCTCCCTGCTGCTGCTCCAGAAGAGAAAAAGAGCATTGAAAAAGCTGTTAAAAGTGGATTCACAGACGATGAGGAAGCAGACTATTGAATAAATGCTCATCTGATTGTGCTTCCTTTCCAGTATATGAAATGTCTGTGATTTCTCGAAAATGTTCAGTAAAATAAACATTTTAACTTTGCATGCTGAATAATACATCTAATTTTACTTAGATTTTCACTTTCTCATGTAACTCATTTCCAGCTTCATGTTAACTTGACAATCTTTTATACAGAATTCTTCATTATTTTTTACCTGTCAGGTCGACCTCAGAACATTCAGGCACTAGGACCCATTCCCCAGAGTTCTGATGAGCTGCAGCTGCACCCTATCAGCCTCACAGACTTTATATACACGTACGCTCACCCATGCTGGTTGCGAAGCAATAGTTGCCAAGTCCTCTATGTGCCGAGCGTTTTCATGTGTAGTACGTTTTCCGTGTATGACCTTGTTTTGCCTTCACGTTTACGACATTGCCTATTCTATATTGTACTGTTTGCCCGATCGTTTGGACCTCTGCCTGTGTATTTACTACGAGTTTGGATTACACTTCTTGGTACTTCTGCCTGATAAAGCGCTGAATCTGCATTTGTGTCCGCTCTGGTTTGCAAGTATGACAGATTGCTTCGCCTACATGGACACCGCGGATCCATTTGCACTTCGCGACTCTCTCGCCGCTCAGGGCCGTTTTCTCGGTGACCAAGATCAACACATGCGAGAGATGTCTACGCAGCTCCAACAGCTCGCTTCTGGACTGCTACAAGTCACACAACAACTCGCGGAAGCCGGCGCACCACGCTCCACGCCCAAACTTCTACTCCCCAAGCCGGAAGAATACAACGGTGATCCCGCACGATGCCGCGGATTTCTCCTACAGAGTCAACTTTACCTCGAATCGCAGGGCGATCTCTCCAAGCATGCTAAGGTGACCTTTATGCTTAATAGCCTCACCGGCAGAGCATTAACCTGGGCACAAGCGGTATGGGATAGGGGAGGTGAATCTGTTTCTTCATATGAGAATTTTGTGTCTCTGTTCCGGAGAGTGTTTGATCACACACCTGAGGGGAAGGACGTGGGTGAGCGACTGCTGACCATTACACAGGGTCATCGGCGTGTGGTGGAGTATGTGCTCGAGTTTCGCACGTTAGCAGCTGAAAGCGGATGGAATGAAAGTGCTCTGAAAGCCGGATATCGCCAAGGATCAACCAGTGTGTTCTTACCGAGCTGGCTTGTCGGGACGAAGGGAAAACCCTGGACTCCCTCATCAATATTACGATTAAGTTGGATAACTTACTTCTAGATCGCCGTCCATGGGATAATTCCACTGCATCCAAGGTCTGCGATCAGGATCCTCCCAAACCCATGCAGTTAGGACACGCTAATCTTACTGCTAAGGAAAGAAACAGGAGAAGGCGAGAGCACCTGTGCTATTATTGTGGTAATGCTGAACACGTCATCGCTAACTGTGATTCACAGAAGGCAGCATCAAAGCCTCACTCTAGCACCGGAACCACCAGCCCCTCCAAATTCCCTGCAGTGAGTACCACTCGTTTTGTCCCTTCAAAACCATTTGTAGTGCAAGTTCAGATTACACACTCAGACAATGTGTATACTCTTCCAGCTATGATTGACTCCGGATCAGCGGGTAACTTCATTGACAAAACCACAGCCCTCAGTATGAAGGTGCCTTTGACCACACTTCACAACCCAGTTCATCTCCAAACCATAGATGGTGGACCCATCGGCCAGGGTCTTGTCACCCAGAGCACCACACCTCTCCAACTCCAATTGGGCAGTCTCCATCAGGAAACCACACCCCTCCTGGTTACGGACACCCCCCTGCATCCAGTCATTCTGGGCATTCCCTGGCTGCAAAAACACAACCCGCGGATCTCCTGGACTCAAGGAGAAATACTCACCTGGTCAGACTACTGCCTACACCACTGTCTTCTGCGTCCACAAGCTATGCTAGGAGTTACTAGCGTCGAGAACCCAGAAACCTACACCGAGGAAATTATCCCTCCTGAATACCAGGAATTCCATGACGTATTCTGCAAACGCAAGGCCAAAGGGCTTCCCCCTCACCGTCCCTACGACTGTGCCATTGATCTTTTACCGGGTACCACGCCACCTCGCGGCCGGATATACCCCCTGACCCAAGCTGAGCATAAAGCCATGGAGGAGTACATCCAAGAAGCCCTCACTCAGGGGTACATTGTTCCATCCACCTCCCCGGCATCTGCCAGTTTTTTCTTTGTAGCCAAGAAAGATGGTGGCTTACGACCATGCATTGACTACAGAGGGCTCAACCAAATCACCACCAAGTACCCTTATCCCTTACCATTGGTACCCTCGGCTCTGGAACAACTTCGTACTGCACGAATCTCTACTAAGCTGGATCTACGCAGTGCATATAATCTCATTCGTATCAAGGAGGGGGATGAATGGAAAACTGCTTTTAGTACAGCTACCAGTACCGGGTCATGCCTTATGATCTCACCTGTGCTCCTGCCGTCTTTCAATGTTTTATCAATGATGTACTAAGGGAATTTCTGGGGCGTTTTGTTATTGCCTATATAGATGACATTTTGATATACTCACCGTCGCTGGAGACCCATGTGCAACATACCCGTGCAGTGCTGACGAAACTCAGGAAACACCAACTCTACATCAAAGGTGAGAAGTGTGAGTTCCACGTAACCAGAGTCTCCTTTCTGGGTTATGTTATCCGGGAACAAGGGGTCTCTATGGACCAAACCAAGTTGGAGGCTGTCGCTGATTGGCCTGTTCCATGCACAGTCAAGGAACTTCAGAGGTTTTTGGGGTTTGCTAATTTCTACCGCCAATTTATTCAGGGATTCAGTACAGTAGCTACACCCATGACGTCGCTGCTAAAAAAGGGGACCAAGAAATTGTCATGGAATGACGCAGCTGAGAAGGCATTCCATCAACTTAAACAAGCTTTCACAACAGCTCCCATACTACAACACCCAGACCCCACACAAGCATTCGTAGTGGAAGTGGATGCCTCCGACACAGGAGTAGGGGCCATATTGTCACAACGGTCTGGCGAGAAACATAAGCTGCACCCCATCACCTTCTTTTCAAAGAAGTCCACTCCTGATGAATGCAACTATGATGTGGGTAACCGTGAACTTCTGGCCATCAAGTTAGCTCTAGAAAAGTGGAGACACTGGCTGGAAGGAGCTGAGCACCCATTTCTAGTACTCACAGATCATAAGAACTTGGAATATCTACGCCTGGCCAAATGTCTCAACCCTCGTCAGGCTCGTTGGGCGCTATTCTTTAACCGATTCCACTTTCAGGTCTCGTATATCCCAGGCTCCAAGAATGTCAAGGCTGATGCTCTGTCATGTATACATCCTTCCGGTATAGATGAGAACCATCAGGAAACCATCTTGTCTCCCGCATGCCTGGTTAACAACATAGATTGGGATTTTGACCAAGAGCTAGCACGCCTTAGCCCAGAAGAGATCCCAGAAAATTGTCCCCCGGGACGAACTTTCGTACCTCAGCAACTACGAGGTAAAATCATCACATGGGCACACACCTTGCCAGCCACGGGACATCCCGGCACCCGTAAAACACACGACCTCCTCCGGGAGAAGTACTGGTGGCCCAACATGATAGAGGACATCAATGGGTTCGTACACTCTTGTTCTTCCTGTGCTCAGGCCAAAGTACCTCGAACCTTCCTGGCTGGGAAACTTCTACCCCTGCCCATCCCACAACGTCCCTGGTCCCACCTCGCGATCGACTTTGTGATGGATCTCCCTGAGTCTGAGGGTAACACAATTATTTTAGTTATTTCAGATCGTTTTTCCAAGTCCATTCATCTACTGCCATTTCCTGCCTTACCATGTGCTTTTGTTTTAGCTGAAACCATGTTTCAACAAGTTTTTAGGTTTTTCGGTATCCCGGAGGACATAATCAGTGACCGAGGACCTCAATTCACTTCCCAGGTGTGGCATAATTTTATGGAGAAACTGGGCGTCACTGTAAGTCTAACCTCAGGATACCACCCTCAGTCCAATGGACAGGTGGAGAGGATCAACCAGGAAATAGTAAGGTTCCTGAGGACATTCTGCAACCACAACCAGGGCGACTGAGCGAGGTTTCTCCCTTGGGCAGAGTATGCACAAAACTCACTCCGTCATTCAGCCACTAAACTGACACCATTTCAATGTGTTTTAGGTTTCCAGCCACCATTATTCCCATGGAACGCCAACCCTACAGCATCGCCAGCGGTCGACGAGTGGTTCACACACAGCGAACAGGTCTGGGAAACGACTCAACACCTCAGACAGGCTGCTGACACCAACAAACGCTACGCTGACTGCCATAGGACGGCACAAAGTGGCTCTCCACAAAGAACCTACGGGGCCTTCCGGGTTGCAAAAAGCTCAGTGCCCGATACATTGGCCCGTATCTTATCACTCGCCAGATCAACCCTGTTACCTACAGATT
>JAQQZU010043286.1:0-21548 GCA_030068025.1 Parauchenoglanis punctatus | reverse complement strand
CGCCCCAAGATGCTGGGATTGGCTCCAGCTTCCCCGCGACCCAGACGGATAAAGCGCTATAGATAATGGATGGATGTGGGTACCATCAGGCACACTGGTAAGAATTGTGCCACTGCTTTGCTTTGTTTGTTTGTTTTTCCCCATGGCAAGTAGTGTCCGTAATCTTGGTCTACAACCCAAAAAAACATAAAATTGCTGTCAATTTATCTATATAAATGCTGGCAGTAATTGTGCAGGTGATCGGATAGTTTGGAGTTTTCAGTCAGATGTTACGCAAATGTTGTGAATTTCATCACCATGTGTTGTCAGTTTTGTCATTTCCACTCAAGTCATAAGTGTGTGTAATAAACAATGTAACGAACAGTCCATTCTGGGTTATGCTCAGTTGACGCTTCATAGAGTTAATATACGGTTTTGAGTTATGCTGTTCTCACAGTGGATTTCTCACTTTTTTTTTTAGACTGTCTGCTTTCTGCCTTCTGTTAGCTGCTGTAAAACACAAAGCCCACACTAAAGATGTCTGTCTGCTGCTATCTGGTGGTGCCAATGTCTGCACTTTATCCTGTTAGGATGAATCAGAGGCAGTGCTTTGGATAGAGTGAATGTGTAAAGTTTTATTTAAAAACAACAAAAAAGAATAATAAAAAAAAAAACACATTGCATTCCTGCTGTAAAAGGCTGTACTTATACCCTATATCCATCAGGTAATCACACTGGCCCTTACTCATAAAAAGGAGTGCATACATATTCTACTGACAGGTTTCTTATTTACCTGTTTTCAAAAGTTGAAGTGTGTACATTTTAGCACACCATTTCAACAACCTTGATTTGTAGTTGAATAAGCAAATTCATCAATAATTATAGTAAAGTAAAAGAAGTATACTACACAGTTGTATCCAGATTTTGGACACCCCAGGCCCAATTTGGATTTTTGACATGATGTCGATAAAACCTGCCGCAGATATTAATGCACGGTCACTTTATATTTAGTCAACTTTAAAAAGAGAAGAAAAATAGAATCGTAAATGTAGCATGTACAAAATTCTGGACACCCTAATACGTCAGTACTTAGTAATGCCCGTTTTGGCAGATATCACAGCTTGCAAGCTCTTTTTGTAGCCAGCAAGGAATTTTAGGAATTTTCACCCACTCTTCCTTGCAGTTTGCTTCTGGTTGTGAGAAATTCTAGGGCCTTCTTGCGTGTTTCAGATTTACCTACATATTTTCAATCATGTACAAATCAGGGGACTGTAAGGACCATTCCAAAAGCCTTAACTTTCTTTTCTTGAAGGAGTTCCTGGTGAATTTTATGGTTTGTTTTGAATCATTGTCCTGTTGTCTCTTTTCAGCTTCCGTTTCTTGATTGATGGGGTCACTTTTGTGTCCAGAATTCATTCTTTTATTTACCTGTACAATGTTTCTTGTTCTGCTGGCCGCCAAATAACCCCAAAGCATAATGGATCCACCTCCATATTTAATAGTTGGTAAGACATAATTTTCATCAATTGTTGCTACTTTTTTATCCAAACAAATTTGGTGATTGTGGCCAAGGAATTTCTTCTTTACTTCACCAATCCACAGCACATTTCCAAAATAATGCTTCTGGTTCATCTAGAAGTTGTTTTTCATACATCAGACATTCAATTTTGTGATTAGGTCACAGGTAAGGTTTCCTTCTAAGGTTTTCTTCTCATGACGGCATCACTGAGTGGGCTAAAGAAATATTGTTGAGTCTGTTTCCACTGTGGATTTAGATACCTGTTCTTGGCTGAGAGGAGTAGAACACAATCTGGTCGTCTGATGCTGTAGCTCATCCTCTTTATTTTGTCCTGCAGTTTTCATATCGGACCACTAGCTTGCATGAAAGATAAACGCTCTCACTCGCATGACTTTTTTCATGTGACGCACACTTCTCGTCACAAACGGATGCCCTGTGTGGGCAACTTTCTAAGAAGACACTCCATACTGTAATTACAGACATTAATGTAGGAATTCCATGAAGCAAAATTGATTGTATGGTATATGTGATGCAATTTTCACCTAAGGCTAATTATAAAAACTCTGTTACACCAAACCATCAATCTGGATACCTCTTTGTTAGATTGTTTCTAAGGAGGTATATAAAACAGGCTGTTACCACCTGCAGTTTTTCTTTTATGGGCTGCATTTAGTTTATCAAGGCTCCACATGGTAAGGAATTGTCTGGCAAATTAAGAAACTAGTAAAGCTTTATTAAGATTAAAAAGGGTGCAATTATATTGGTAAGCTATTTAATATTAAGCTGAAGCACTTTACAGAGCCTCTCATTCATTCTTCATGAACTTTTCCACATTTTGTATACATTAATGTTACAACCTGGAACTGATATGGTCAGGCTAGATGTAAGAAAAGATTTTTAACAATGCAATAATTATTCCAATGACTGTATAGTGCTGACTGTAAAACATGGAAGAGAAAGTGTGCTAATTTGGGACTTCAGTTCAATAAGTATAAAGGACTCCAGTGGGTTCACCTAGATACTGAATGAAAAGAATTTTCAAGATGCTTGAAACATAGGAATGTTCTAACACAATATGAAGAGTAGACAGACAGTTCTGGCATGGGCCATGCACAGGCAAATATATGCCCATTTTCATTCCTAAATCCTATTATTAAGAAGCCTATGTCAACAGTGATTCTTAGAAACAATCCTAGAAGCCCCAACACATGCACTGATGGCAACAATAGGTATACACACAATGCACTCAGTGTCTCACTTCTCTCATTACATATCAAAAAGTGATCTTTTTTTCTTTTAAAAACAGATATAGGCATCATGTGGTTGTAGTTTATTATAAATTTTATTTAAATTAATTTGCAGTGTACATCTCTTTCAACAAATGCACATTAACAATATCTGGGTACGTGGTTTATGAATCTGGTTTCCTCCCACAGTCCAAAAACATGCAGATTAGGTCGACTGGCTTCTCTAAATTGCCCATAGGTGTGAATGAGAGCGTGTGTGGCTGTTTGTCTGTGTCGGCCCTGTGGTGGACTGGCGACCTGCCCAGGGTGTACCCCGCCTCTCACCCGAAGATGCTGAGATTGGCTCCAGCTTCCCCGCGACCCAGATGGATAAAGCGCTATAGATAATGGATGGATGGATGGTTTATGAAAGTATCCAGTTGAGTTAATCATTGGTAGTAAATCTTAAATAATTTTTCAGTAGCATCTTAACCACCACCTTTACAAGTCTAAAGTAATTTCAAAACCTTCTTGATACAGTCACAGTGTAATTCAAGACAAATTTATCAACAGAGCAACTCCCCGACTCTCTTCACTAGCTTTAAAGCAGTCCTGAAAGTCACCAACTTCAACGTTCTGTAAGCGATTCAACACAAGAAGGAAGAGAATAATGACAGGCCACTGCACTATAAGGAGATTATAGCCTTTGGGCTACACTGTTTCCGCTCTAGTTTCACTGATTTCAGCTGTACCATGTCTGCTGCCAAGTTGTTTGTTTGTCAAAATTTTGAAGCACTTGCATTATTACACATTCAGCACAGGACATGTATGGGCCAGACAGGCATGTATGTAACCTCTAGAGACTGTTTCTGAAATATTAACATTTCAGATATCAACAATTAATATCAACAATTTCTGAAATATTAAAACCATCTGGCTCTGAGGTAACATTTTTTCTTCATTCTTATGCTTGATCAGAGCATTAACTTTTAGGATTACCTCTTGGATTGTGCATCATTTTGCACTTCCTCCACTTAGCTAATTGGATGAGTGCATGAATGCAGGTGTTCCTAATTATGTGTCTTTCTCTCTCTCTCGCGCACGTTCGCACTCTTTCTCACTCTCTCTCTGTGTGTAATTTGTCTCGGAAGATATCACAAAAAAACACACCTCGAAGCATACATTTAGAGCACACCTAGACATAATTAATGTGTTTCTGAGTTATAACAAAAAAGGTACCACAAATTGTCTCTTCTTTCAAAACCTCATGAATGTGTAACCTATAAAAGGACGTGCATTTGCTATATGTCTAGGCTTGCTCCAGAGCATCAATTAATATAAGTTGTAGTCTCCTATCTCCTATGTAGAAGTAAAACTTTTCCTCACTGTGACTGTGCCAGGTGCCTTCAGTTCAAAAAAGTGGAGAAGTTCTGTCAAAATTGCACGATGGAGAACCCCAAAACCCAAGCAATTAAGGTAAGTAAAGTTTAAAGTATGCTAAAATATGACCTGAAGTGGATAATAAAAGGGGCTGTAAGAAACTAGTTAAAGGAAAGACTTTGTATGGATTATAGTATAAAGTAAAAAAAACAAATTGTGTTCTTTTGTATTGTGTTCTAATTTTCTCTCCTCTGTGTAGGATAAAGAGAACAAGATCAGTCAATGTCCTGTGTCATTACATATCAGGAACTTTGAAAATGGTTCAAGTTATCAGGACACCCTTTACCATCAAGCTGTCAAGGTGTGTACTTTCATTAGTCATTAGATTTCAATCTCAAACTGTAACTTTTTATTATTCATAATGAAAACATTGGGGGGGGGGGGGGGGAGATTGAGCATAAAAAGTGATTCTGCCTAACACCCCAGTTAGCTAGGGATTTTATTTCACTTTAGGGATTTTGTTGTATAAATGGCTGATTTTAAACTATTATGCAACTTAAACCATATAACTTATCAGGCATTCTTGATATACAAACATGAAAGATAAACTGACTGTGACATCAGCAAAGGTGTTAATGGACAAAAAGTGTGAAGCATAGCATGTAAGTGAAGACGCACATCATACACAAATAATTTGATGTGGTTAAAAAAAGAGCTAGTGAGCTAAGTAAGGAGACAGGGCTGATGGTTTCAGACTGGTGAGGTGGAGTGCTGGAAAACCCTGTGACTGTGAGGAACAGGTAGAGATAGTTGTTTTGTTTATAATATTTGGAAAAAATGTTGGCTAATATACTGCCTGTTTTTGTTTTTCAGAGTCAGCTCTGCAAATCTAAAGTGTGTGAGGGCTCCATAATGAAACCACAGACTTTAATGCGGTCTCTGCCCATTTTCCCAATTTCCTCCAGTGAGCTCCTCACACAGGCTATCGACTTCATCAACCAGTACTACAAGTCCTTTAAAACGTAGGTGTACTTCAATGACACTTGTGCTGCATATAGTTTAAATGAATTAAACTAGGGCATGTTGTTGATCCATGAGTATATGTTTTACACAGTTCTAAAATAGATGAGCATCTGGCCCGTGTTAAAGAGGTGACCCGTGAGATTAATGCAACCGGATCATATCAGCTCACCACAGAGGAGCTCACATTTGGAGCCAAACAGGCTTGGAGGAATGCACCTAGGTGCATTGGCAGGATTCAGTGGTCCAATTTACAGGTTAAATATTTTATCTTGCACCTTTTAAATAAACTGTGCATAATTATTTATCAAGTGAAATGTGAGGGTAAAGGTCCAGTGAAAAGTGGACCCCCCCTCCCCCCCAGTAGCTATTGAACAATAAACCAGTTTGTCAGTTTTTAAAACTTTTTTGCAACTACAAATTTAATGAACTATTCCTCTAAACTATGTCACTTTCAATGTTTTCATTTGAATCACCCTCATGAGACTTTTTTTTATCCACAGGTGTTTGATGCACGTAAATGCAGCACCACTAATGAAATGTTCAAGTTCTTATGTTCTCACCTTAAATTTGCTACAAATGGAGGCAATTTAAGGTATGCGTATTTTTATAGTTGTACCTTTTAAATAAATCACTTGAAGTGTGCTGTTAGAGGGAATTGGTCAATGTTGATTATTTTCCTATTACAGCAGGTCACAGTTTTATTTGTCTTATACCATCAGAATTTTTATTTATTAAAGTATGACGTGTAGTACTTTTTATCCAATTATGGATGCAATTTAAGGTACACTCGGTGTATAGTATTTATTATGTTTGATAAGTTATCAGTCATTTTAAGAATCGTGAAATACTGTAGTTTGTCTAATGTTATGTGATTAATAAAGAAACATGCAAGTTTTGTTTTGTTCATTTATTTTACAGGTCAGCAATCACTGTGTTCCCTCAAAGAACTGATGGCCAGCATGATTTCCGGGTTTGGAACGGTCAACTCATAAAATATGCAGGCTATTGGATAACAGATGGCAGTGTTATAGGGGACCCTGCTAATGTGGAATTCACAGAGGTATGAACAATATTAGGAGCAGGTTGAACACCGTGCTCTCCCATGTTGATAATCTGTAATACTACTTACAGCTGCATGTACTGGTTCATGAATGAATCAGTTGCATCTTTGTTGCCCTTATAAGTGTGTACTTAGAAATGCTGTCCCAGACGCATTTTTTAGGTCCCAAGAAGAGGTATTGTCCTTGAAAAAGAGGATGTATGGTCACCCTAAGTAATGCTCTGTCAGGAACTGGCTCTGGCATTCCATCAGGCAGGAGGTGCAGATGTACAACTCTAAAGACAGGGAGAGAATTGTTTGTAATGCATGTTCTCTTATCATACAGTAGTTTAATTTTTATGGTGTACATTGTGTTCAATGTGCAAGAGGCGACTGGCAGGCCCAGCTAAAGGTGCATAACTAAAAGGGAAAGCCGGAAGTTAGCCACCCAATTTTGTGCCCAAGAGAATAACAATTTAACAAAACTCCTGGATGTGGGAAAAAATTGGTTTTCAGCCTAGACTTGAAGATTGTAAATGAGGCTGCACCTGATTCCAGTTAGAAGGGTATTCCATAGCTGGAGGGTGTTGTAGTAAAAAAAATTATTCTGTCCCACAGGGTGATTTTATACTAGGCAATACACTGTATGAAATATCTGATCTGTCTTACAATAGATTTGTATCCAACTTGGATGGACACCAACGTATGGGCCTTTTGATGTGCTGCCACTGGTATTGCAGGCCAATGGGGAAGATCCTGATGTATTTGAAATCCCCCCAGAGTTGATCCTGGAGGTTGAAATCGAGCATCCAAAGTAAGCCATGTTCATAGTGTTGTGAATTCCAAGCATTTGAGTTTTGGTTATGCCTGCTTTGGTGATATGTCCGCTATTAATGAAATATGCAAATGTTAATGCTATACCAAGTCAAGTAGGCTTTGTCCTTCCTCGTATCAAATACTGATATAATGTTAGAACAAAACCTGCTACAATTAACATGAGTCAACAAAACACATCAGAGGTTGAGCAGTGTGTACAGGAGAGAGCTCTGGAACCTCCAAGGGCTGTGTACAGTGTTCAGAATGGTGGGGCAGGATGGTCTATAATGGATCCCTACTTTCTGTGGCCTGTTGCTCAGGAAGTCTTGAATCCAGTTCCCCATTAGTCTGAGAGAGTGGAGCTTGTGGACCAGTGTCTGGTTTATGATGGTGTTGAATGCTAAGCTGAGGTTGATGAGCAGGATTCTAACAAGACTCCTTGTTTTCTATGTGGCATAAGGCCAGGTAGACCCCCCCCCACTCACAGTGTAGTTTTTGTTTTTCACACCATTCTGTGTAAACTCTAAAGACTGTGAAATTTCCAGAAGATCAACAGTCTGCAATTCTCAAACCAACCCTTCTGCTACCAGCATCCATGCCATGATCAAAGTCACAAATCACACTTTTTCTTAATTTTGATGTTTGCTTTGAGCATTATCTTAAGTTCTTGACCTACATCTGCAAGATTTTTTTTTGCATTGTGCTGCTTCCACATGATTGGAAGATTTGGATAGCTGCATGAATGTGCAGGTGTGCAGGTATTCATAATGAGGAGAATGTAGCATCAGTGGTGGACCAATTAGGTCAATAATGTTTACTGGTGCAGGTCCAAGGTTGCTGGGACAAAGGCCTAAATATCGGCCATGGCTAGACGCTCCAAGCTCTTAATGATGACTGGAGTGAGTGTGATAAGGCAGTAGTCATTTAAGCACATGCCTGGTGACATTTTAGGCACATTGATGACGGGTAGGTTGGGACAGCAGCCGATGCCAGGGATATGTTAAAAATGACTGACCGTTAGTTGGTGGGGGTACAATCCTCCAGTACATGAGCAGAAATGTTTTTAAGGCCAGTAGCTCGAAGTAGGTTTACGCTCAACATGGTTTCTCATATTCACTGCCATCACTGTCAGCACCTGGTCAACAGAGGGAGCTGTGATCCTTACCGCAGTCTGTATTGCAGGCTACAAACCAGCCATTGAAGTGTTTGCATCAATGGTATGGGCAGGGTCTTCCTTTCTCTTGTAATCAGTGATTGTCTAAATACCCTGCTACATGTGCCATGGGGCCATTGTCTGTAGAAATTTTTTACTTTGTAGTGCTTATGCCAGCTCGCTCACTAATAGAGGGAAATGTATGTGTGATAGCTCATAGTCTGAAAAGTGTAGTGATCATCCAGAACTGAATCTAACTCCCAAACAGCATGTTATGATCCGAACAGGCCACAGTGTAGGTGCACGTGGTCATCTTGTATGAGCATGTATTATTCATACCAGCCATTCTTCCATTTGTTTTTGTTCAGGTATGAGTGGTTCAAAGATCTCAACCTCAAATGGTACGCAGTGCCTGCGGTATCCAACATGTTGCTGGAGATTGGTGGTCTCGAATTCACAGCATGCCCCTTTAGCGGCTGGTACATGGGCACTGAGATTGGTGTGAGGGACTTTTGTGATATTCAGCGCTACAACATCCTTGAGGTAAAACTGTATGACATTAGTGTGGGATAGTACGATGTCTGAATAGTTATTTAAAACTATATTTCTGTTTCTGATCTACAGCGGGTTGGACGTTGTATGGGGTCGGATACACACAAGTTGTCATCACTGTGGAAAGATGAGGCTCTAGTTGCTGTCAATGTTGCTGTGGTTCATAGTTTTCAGGTACAAAGTCCTTATTTTTGTTAACAAATGTTTAATACATATAATTGGGCTATTCTAGTAAACAGGATTAAACGGAGGCATACTTTCTCACCACTGTCATTCCTAGCAACACGAGCAAATGCTGGGCATCTGTGAGCTCATATGAATGCAAAAGTGGACAAAAGAAAAGAAAAAGTCATCTGCTTATTGAGAATAAAAAGCCTAAACTGCCGGTTCCTCTGGTCTTGGAGTAGCCCCTGTCCAACACCTGATTTACTAATAAACTTAACAGCCCTTCCTGAGTTGAAGTGATGTTAGAGGAGGGAATACATTATAGGGTTGGAAACTGGCCTAAATTATTGTTTAGTAGTTTGGTATAAATTTTTGCAAAAAGGATAGGTATTGTTTATCTAAATCATACCAAGATTATTTGTTGGATTGCTGAGTTTATGCTCCAGTAGAGATCATGTGAAACAACTAGAAAACCTTGGTCTTCATCAAAGGAGCAGTGGTTCTAGAGGGTCCCTCTGATTCTCAAGCTCCTCACCCTATCATGAAGAGTAAATCCAGCAACTCTCCTGAGGAACCTCATTTTCACTGCCTGTGTTCACAACCTAATTCTTTCAGTCACTACTCTCTAGCCCTGAACAATCCGATCTTTTACTTATCTTTCTATCCATCTATCCTATCTTTAGCAAACAGCAATGTCAAGTTCCTGCTTCACCAGCGCAGCTTGTTAGTGACTGCAACAGTACTGCTGTTAATTCAATCCATTTGCCAGTCTAATTCTATTTTTCCAACACTTCTGAGTAATATCCGTAAGGTATTTCTCTGCCAGGGCAAGTCTTTCCCCTCACTGCTTTAAATGGGTAAAAACCCACTAACACCAAGAAATGGTGACCCAGATTTAGTGTCAAGGTACATAATCATAGGCATTCTAGCTTCTTATCCTAGGCTGACCTATAAAATGGAAGGTGCTCCTAAAAATTAAAAGGAAAAATAAATTCTGCCATCCCAGTTTGCAAGTCCAAAGGCACCATCTCTGATCACCAAGCAACATTGGATGCTAACCACACAACTCCAACCTTTTCCAGTGCCTTCAAAATATTCAGCCTCTCCAAACTTCTCCTGTGTATGAGCTTTTGGCTTGGTAGCTGCATTTTCTGCAGCCTTTCTGATTCTGCTATAACTCAGTTAAATCAGGAGAGCCATCGTGAGCAATACTCAAATGGCATTCTTCAACTTGATGCCTTCCCTTAACACTGGTGTCCATCAGCATGTCCTAGGATTACTGCTATGTGAGACTCCAACAGACTTCCAGCCACAGCTTTTTGTAGCTGTTTCTATGATCCAGAACCCAAAAAGGCTGGGTATAGGAGGTAGTTTTGGCTGATGCCCTGTGCAGCTCTGCTAAATTCTTTGACCATTTCTGTCTAAAACACATGAAATCAACTCTGGTGGTCAAGTACACATGAGCAGCCATGTAATTGAACAAAATGTTTGGTATTGACAATCTGTGACTTGCACTAGAATCTAATAACATTTCAGTACTATGGTACAAATCTGGGTAGTTGAATTTTTAGTAGTTGGTAACTGAAAGAAGGCTGTTCTTGGGGCGGGGGGCTGGGGAGGGGTGTTGGTGTTATAGGGTGCATATGCATGAACATTCAGTTTTTTTCTTCCTGAGCTTCAAAGTCATGAACAATCTTTTTGCTCACTGGAAAATACCCAACTATAAGGCCCTCATCCTGGGACTGGTGAGTATCACCACAACGACCTGAAATTTTTCCTGTGGTAACCCTGAAGTAGGAGGGAAAACCACTCATTCAATAAGTTTTATTAGGTGGTTTGCCAGCAAGATCATTCCACATAGCAGTTTTGTTCTTCGCTTGAACAGGTTCATCAGCAAACCCCCCAATGGTTGGCTCCAGTGCTGTGTCCATTAACTCTAATCTGAGCAGCATACACTTTACATTTTTATACTATCTTTTATTGTGATCTTAAGGATCACTTTTTTTTTGCATGGCCATAATGTGAGCATTAATCTGGCAGTATATTGGAAATGTTAACTTTTCCACAAAAGCCACTTTTCCAATCCTTTATACCCCCCCCCCCCACCCCCAAAAGGAAAGTGTGTCCTTTAAAATGCAGTCTTTTTGGCACATCAAAAACTAACCTTCTTTGATACATCTAAAAATCTGAATAAACTTAGTAGGCCTAAACACAAAAGCACAATTCAAAATTAGTTGTGATAATCCCACATGCTAATGAGCTGGGGGGGGGGCTGTTTTATTTGGTTCCTGGTGTAGTGTTGTGCATTACACACTGGAGGCACTGCAAGAGTTTTGCACTTTACTTGACATTTTCATGGACCTACTGTTGGGCTTCTGGAGACCCTGAAATCTCTGTGCCCTGAGCAATTGCCTGCCTTGCTTGTCCTACAGCTATATCTCTGCATAAAACTGATAAAAAGAATATGCTGTAGCCACAGACATTTGTGGTCATTGATTCATTGTGAATTTGGCTATACACTATATGGTCAAAATGATTATGGCCTGACCATGACCCCCATATGTGGACCTTCCCCAAAATTGTGGCACGAAGTTGGAGGCCCATGATTGTATGGAATGCCTTTGAATGCTATAGAATTACAATTTTCACTCATAGGAACTTGGGACTAGTCCAAACCTGTTCTAGCATGACCTTGCTCCTGTGCACAAAGCAAGGTCCATAAAGACATGGTTTACCAATATTGATTTGGAAGTACACAAGTGGCCTGCGCAGAGCACTGACTTTATCCCCACTGAACATTTTTGGGATGAAATGGAACACCAAGTCAAGCCTTCTTCCTGACTTCAGTGCCCAACTTCCCTAATGCTCTTTTGGCTGAATGGGTACAATATATAAACATTGTAATTAACAGATGAATGTTTATTTTTATATGTAGGAGGTTTTTAATTATGTAATTGCCTTGTAATTCAGAAAAATAAGGTGACCATCACAGACCATCACTCTGCTGCGGAGTCTTTCATGAAGCACATGGAGACTGAATTTCGTGTGCGAGGTGGCTGTCCTGCCGACTGGGTTTGGCTGGTGCCACCCATGTCTGGTTCTCTGACCTCTGTGTTCCACCAGGAGATGATCAGCTATATTCTCTCCCCCTTCTTTTACTACCAGGTAGCATGCACTTTGCGCCTCTTACCAGACCAGGAAATAAATTAAAAATGTCTTTGCTTTTTTGCTTAATGAGTAACAAATTTTAATATTTTACATTATGGCTCAATAAAAGTTTCATGTCTAGAGTTGCACCCTAGTTTGAGAACGGAAAACTGGTCGATTGAGGAGGTTTTCCTTGTTCTAACTGGCTTTTGCTGTTTCAAGCCTGATCCCTGGTTAACGCATGTCTGGAAAAATGAGACAAAAGAACTAAGGAGACAAAAAAGAATGAGTTTTAAAGTGCTAACAAAGTAAGACATTACAGTTCTCTACCTCTTGACTGTGTGCTAATTGTATGCTATCTTTACCTAATGCTAATGCATCAGTGCTTCTTGTACATCACATTTTGTTTATATGGAATGTTGGGGAAAATTAGATGCTAACAAAGTGAATTAATTCTGATTATCCAGGGCAGTGTTCTTCTCTCAAACACTTATGAAATCAACTTTGGCGAAGAGAGTGCCTTGCACAATTATCTTTGCTACTGAGACTGGCAAATCTCAGACCTTTGCCAAGAAGCTCAATTCAATGCTCAGTGGTGCTTTTAACACCAGAGTAAGAAAACCATCTTATCTTATTCATCTAAAGATGCCATTGACCAGTTTATTTTTAGTTATGTAATTTAATGCTAAAATGTTTGTTAGCTAATCTGTTAGATTCAACTGAATAATTCTCTGATACAGCTACTTTGCATGGAGGACTATAATTGTGAAGATCTTGAGAAGGAGGCTCTCATGATGGTGGTAACCAGCACATTTGGCAATGGAGATGCTCCAGGTAGTGGAGAGGTATGTGATGTATTCAACACTTGTCACACTGATTTGTGATTGTTTCTCCAAGGCAAAGGGTGGTGATACAATCCGCAAAATGTAAAATAGCATTAATTTAACATTCATTATGTTTCCTTCTTAGAGTTTCATGAAACGGCTTACAAATGTAAAGAAGCTGCAAAACATCAGGTTAGTGTTAAGTACATGTGACAACGGGTCAGTATAACAGTCAGCAACTGCTGACTTGTTTATGAAAAGGAAAACTGACTGTCTTTAATCACACAGGTACTGTGTTTTTGGCCTTGGCTCTAGCATGTACCCACAGTTTTGTGCTTTTGCCCATGCTGTGGATGATAAGCTTGCAGAGTTGGGAGCAAAACGTGTGACTTCCATAGGAAAGGGAGATGATTTAAATGGGCAGGAAGAGGCCTTCTGTATCTGGGCCTGCACGGCATTCAAGGTTAGTGGTGCAGCATCTCTTTAATTAAAACAAACCATTAATGATTCAACAGCAATTGTATTTGATTCTCCAAGATTGTTCTTCACGTGCCTGCCACCTGACTGTCATTGCATCTGAACCCCACTTTCATCTTGCTGGTAGTGAGTCAAAAAAATGACTTCAAGTCATCATTTTCAGCTGAACCTGACTGGGTTAAGGTGGCCTGGTGCTGACCTTAAATATTGTGTAGGTCCCCCTTATGCCACTAAAATGGCTCTGACCGAGACGGAGACATGGACGCCACAAGACCTCGGAAGGTGTGCTGTGATGTTTGTCCAGCATATCCCAGAGAAGCTTGATACAATTGAGATCTAGGGAATTAGCAGGCCAAGTCCAATCCTTGAACATGACCGAGATCAAACCATTTCTGAACAATTTTTGCGCCTTGGCAGGGTGCCTTATCCTGCTGAAAGGGGCCACTACCATTAGGGAATACTGTCATCATGAAGGGGTGTACTTGGACTGAAACAATGTTTGGGTAGGTTGCACGTGTAAGAGTAACATCCATGAATGCCAGGACCCAGATTTTCCCAGCAGAGCATTGCCCAGAGCATCACGCGGTCTCCACCAGCTTGTCTTCTCATAGTGCATCCTGGTGCTATCTCTTCCCCAGGTGATTCACATGCATCCAGCTGTCTACATGATATAAAAGAAAATGTGATTCATCAGACCAGGCCACTTTCTTCCATTGCTCCATGGTCCAGTTCTGATGCTCATGTGCCCATTGTAGGTGCTTTCAGCAGTGGACAGGGGTCAGCATGGGCACTCTGGCCAGTCTGCAGCTATGCAGCCCCATACACCACAATCTAGGATGCACTGTTCTGACACCTTTCTATCATAGTTGGCATTAACTTTTTCAACAATTTGTGCTACAGTAGCAATAGTAGTAGTAGTCCATTCAACACATGGACTTTGAGAACTGACTGTTTACTTTCTATCTAATGTATCTCACCCCTTGACAGGTACCACTGTAATGAACTAAGCAATGTTCTTTACCTCCCCTCTCAGTGGTTTTAATATTATGGCTGATTGGTGTAAGCTCTGGGTGACTCGGCTCACCAAAGTAGGTTCTCCAAAGTACTCGGGCCCCTTCACCATGACAAGGTCTAGAGGAACAATGAAGATTTCTTCCCAGGCCATGGAATAGTGGATGAGTTCTATACTCTTTCACAGCATTAAGAGGACATTGGAGTATATTAGTCCAGTGGATTTGGAGAAGGCCTAAGATCATAAGCCTTTAAGATTTGTTGTGGGAGGTACTGCAGAAGTGTAGCATATCTGGGTCTCTACTTTTGTGTGATCAGACTTCTGTATGCACATATTCTTGGTGTTGATTCAAAAATGTTTACAGCAGGTAACCGATTCTACCAAGGTTGTTTGTCTCGATTCCTGTCTGTGGTTCTCATAGACAGGATATTGTAGTGCAATCAAGGTTGGAAGTGTGAGGAAGCTAGAGGTAATGTATCATGTATAGGAGTTTAAGTATATTTGGATCTAATTAAAGGGGTAATTAAAGCAGGAACCCAGTTTTCAGATTTTTTTTTTATTTAAGAGTTTACTGTTAAATCTACATTCCTATCCTCACCTATGTTTACAATCTGTGGACAGTGGAAATTGGGTTCCTCCTCAGACTTGCTGGACTTACCCTCCATGATTGGGTGAGGAGCTTGGCAAGCCTGGAGTAGAACATTATAGTGCCACCACTCCCTAGAATTGAGAGGAGCCAGTTGCGGTAGATTGGGCAACTTACAAGGATGTCTGATGGCTTGTGGGCAGAGATTGGGAGGTTTGGGCTGATACTCAGCCTGTTGTCATGGTCTTTAACAGGAAAAGCTGAATGAATGAAATAAAAGCACTTGCATTTGAATTTTTCAAAAATACTTCTTCCTGAAGGCTGCTTGTGAGGAGTTTGACATGGAGGATCAGGTGCCAGTGATTGAATGTGTAACAGATAGTTGGGACCCTCTGAGACACAGAGTGCGACCTGACCGCAGCATCTTGGATCACATCTCTGGTACCTTGTATAACTTAACATGTTTAACATTTTACATTTTGGATTTTATACCAAACATTAAGATGCTTAACAGCCTACATATTTTTTTACCATTACAGCTCTTTCAGCTCTCCATTCTAAAATTGTGTTTCCCATGAAGTTGAAGGGGAGAGAGAATCTCCAGAGTGCTGAGTCCAGGTTTGTTTTTAATCTGATTATATTTGACACTACTGACCTATGAATATGCTTTTCTTCCCTTAAAATGCTGTGTTTTCTGTACTTGATCTTGTTTTTTTTTTGTCCATTCTTTTCAGACACTCTACTTTATTAATAGAACTTCAGGTGAATGATAAAGAGGTCTTGAATTATGCTCCAGGTGACCATGTCGGTGTCTTTCCAGGGAATCCACCTGAGCTGGTGATGGGCATTCTTAGGCACCTCACTAATGTTCCTCCCACCAATCAGATTGTCCAACTTGAATACCTTCCTGAGTCCTGCACTGGTAACAGTCCTAAGTCCCAACAGATACTTAAGAAATAATACACAGCCAGTAGGTAATTTAAAAAAAAATATTTTGTCTGCCCTGTCAGGGTTTATTTTGCAATACTTGCTGCCAGACAACATGTGTACAAAAGTTAAATAAAAAAATTTATATTTTGACAATTTGTTTTTTTCAATCTCCTAATAGTAACACAATGAGCTTCACAGCAACATGAGCACTAATGGACACCTCTTTCATCATTTCTCCTTTTATTTTATTTTATTTTAACAATTGTGTGTTATAAAAGCTAAGGTTAATATGCTATTTATGGTAAAGTCTGACAAAGTGATCACTGCATGTAAGATTGATATTATGCTATGTTCCATAACAGTAGCTATTGGTTCTTGTTACTCAGAATGGAGTCTATCATTCAGCTGTATGATAATCAGGGATATTTTTCTGTGGTTGTACAGCAGTTGACGGATGGAAGACAGATTTGCGTATCCCAGCTTGCTCTCTAACCCATGCGCTTACCTACTTCCTGGATATCACGACACCACCTTCCCAAGGCTTCCTGCGCAAACTATCACGATTGACCAAGGAGGACCGTGACCATCAGCGCCTGCTAGAACTGGCACTGGTATGCTATGTCAATATTTAATTTCTAAGAAGGTATAGAGGAACTCATGAAAAAGTAAATGATGTAACTTTTGGTATTTTTCTGCAGAAATTCAAGTATTATTCAGAATGGAAAGCATTTAGTAGGCCCAACTTTCTTGAGGTTCTGGAGGAGTTTCCTTCCCTGGAGCTCTCTGCAGCCTTCTTCCTCAGCCAGATACCCCTGCTGAAGCCCCGCCTCTACTCAGTTAGCTCCTCCCCTGATCTCTACCCTCATGAGCTTCACCTCACTGTATCTGTAGTTAACTACCACACCCAAGGTATAAACTGTAATGGTACTGCTAAAAGTTTTAATCAATATGTTAACTTTATGCTGTGAATAATGTATTCTATTATAAATGGCTTTGTTCTAATCAGATGGAAAGGGTCCTCTTCATCATGGTGTCTGCAGCACGTGGTTAAACAACCTTCATGTAGGACAGACAGTTCCTTGCTTTATTCATAGGTACTTAATGAACTGCTGTGACCTTTTTTGCTGTCAATTCACACATTCTGATGGCTTGCTAATATACTTTAGTTATCTGATGGTTATCATTTCAGATCTGATGGGTTTCATCTTCCTCCAGATCCCACCACCCCGACTATCCTAATTGGAGCAGGCAGTGGCATCGCTCCCTTCCGCAGCTTCTGGCAACACCGCTTCTATGAAATGAAAAATAAAGGTTCTCTCAGATCCACACCTGTACCATCTGAAATATCTTTCGTGTAGTGTCTAAAGCAAAGTGTCTTATTGCAGATCTGGAAATGAGTCCAATGATGCTGGTGTTTGGATGTCGTGGTGCAGACGTGGATCATCTCTATAAAGAGGAGACATTTGACATG
The DNA here is from genome assembly GCA_030068025.1 of Parauchenoglanis punctatus. Taxonomy (NCBI): domain Eukaryota; kingdom Metazoa; phylum Chordata; class Actinopteri; order Siluriformes; family Auchenoglanididae; genus Parauchenoglanis; species Parauchenoglanis punctatus. The sequence goes on along the minus strand of JAQQZU010043286.1, from coordinate 4,249 downwards.
AAAGAAAAGTGCATTCTCAAGAGCATCAGTCCTGCATACTCTAATCAGCCTGGTCACTCCAAGGTATGGATCACACTCAACATTTCACTTCCTTAAAGTGACTTTTCAAGCTTCATACATAAAGACCTTTAACCTCAAGCTTCATACTAAAAGAACAGACTTGGATCATTATGCAGGTATTCAGTTTGTTAATATTGGGAAACTCATTTTACTGTCTGGTAAAATGTGATTGAATAATTTGTAATGATGTAAGATATTCATTCTTCAGTAAGCAAATTGTCCTATTCAGGTTTAGTGTGGATCCAGGTACTATTCTTGTACACATTTGTACATAACTACTGGAAGTATTGCAAATCCACCTACTGACTTGCTTTTTAGGAGGTGGGAGTAATCATAGGAAAACTGCACATGTAGGGAATCTCCACACAGACAGTAGCCTAAGTTCAGGATTGAACCAGGGACCTTGAAGACAATGCTATGCTAATGTCTTTTCATCAACTCCAGTAAGTAGTAGTAGTTTGAGTGCTGTAACTCGGTGTTCCAGAATTCTGCCATTCAGCTAGACAGGTTCACAGAAATGCAGCTCTATGTGGCAAGACTCACGGTGGTGGCTTGTGTGTTTACATCAATATGGAATGGTGCAAGAACTCTGCTAGTCCTCGCTGGTGGAGTTTTTGACTGTTGGATGCAGACCATTTAATTTACCACAGGATTTCACCACCGTGCTCATTGTTGGAGTGTATGTTCCACCCAGCACTAATGCTAAAGCGGTGCTCCGTGAGCTGTACAGGGCTATTGGCAAACTGCACAGTGCACACCCCAATGGACTGTTTATTGTTGCTGGAGATTTCAACCAAGTAAATCTTAAGTCAGTGCTCCTGAAATTCCATCAGCATGTGGACTTTTCAATGAGAGGGGCACACACGCTGGATAATGTTTACACAAACATTCCCAGCACGTACTGGGCAGAGCTCCGTCCCCGCCTTGGCTACTCGGGCCACATCTGTTATGCTAATCCCAGCATACAGACCACTTGTCAGATGCTCAAAACTGGTTATGAAGCAGACGAGAATCTGGCCATCAGGAAAAATCTCTGCTCTTCGGAACTGTTGAGCACACTGACTGGTATATGTTCCAGGAGACTGCCACCGATGGCAACAGCACCAAATTGGAGGACAAGTCATCAGTGACCAGCTACATAAGCAAGTGCATAGATGTCACTATCTCCATGGCCATCACTACATGGTCCAACCAGAAGCTGTTGACCACAGAGGCGCATAAGCTGCTGAGGACCAGGGACTCCGTCTACAGAGCGGGTGACGAGGCAGCTCTAACAGCAAGAGCCAAACTGTCTTGGGCCATGAAAGCAGTGACGCATGCACATGGCCAGAAAATCCACAGCCACTTCCAGGACAGTGGCACATGTGGCAGTGTGTCCAGGCCATTACAGAATACAGGACAACACTACTTGCCTGTGATCATGATGCCTCCCAACCACATGCACTAAGCAACTTTGGCACACTGTTTGATGCACAGAATGAAGTCCCAGCAAGGAAAACCACACCTTCTCACAATGACAATGTCCTATGTCTGACCACGGCTGATGTGAGAAACTCTTTGCAGAGTTAACCCACGGGGGGCTGCTGGACCAGATAACATCCGTGGGAGAGAGCTCAGAGACCAGCTGGCAGATGTTCTCACAGACATCATCTCTCTAAGCACTGCTGTCTTTCCAATGCACTTCAAAACCAGCACCATCCTTCCTGTGCCAAAGAAGTCTTCAATGTCTTACCTCAGTGATCATCATCCAGTTGTGCACTCACCCATAGTCATGAAGTGCTGTGAGAGGCTCATGAGGCACATCAAGACCCTGCTGTCCCCTTCACTGGACCCCCTGCAGTTCGCCTGTCCTGCCAATCGGTCGACAGATGATGCCACCACCCTACATCTGGCCCTCACCTACCTGGACAATAAGAACATTTTATGGAAGACCATGGTTCATGATTTCAGTTCAGCATTCAACACAATCACTCCTCAGCACCTGATTAGAAAGCTGAGTCTGCTGGATTTGAGCACCTCTCTGCAACTGGATCCTGGACTTTCTGACTAGATCTGTCAGTCTGGATTGGGAACAGTTTCTTGAGCACCACCACACTGAGCACTGGGGCCCCCCAGGTCTGTGTGCTCAGTCCACTACTGTTCACTTTGCTGTGCAGCAATGCAGAGCTCAAATCGCATGAAGTGTGCTGATGACATGACCGTGGTGGCTCACATCAGCAAGAATGAGGAGTCAGCATACGGAGAGGAGGTGCAGCAGCTAATGGACTGATGCAAAGTCAACAACCTGTCTGAACATGGACAAAATGAGAGATGGTTGACTTCAGGAGACCAAGGAGTTGTCTCAACTCGACATTGACGGAACCTCTGTGGAGATCAAGGGCACCAAATTCCTTGACGTTTACTTGGCGGAGAACAAGCCTGAGAATGCCACCTTCTACAGAGGGACTGTCGAGAGCATTCTGCATTGCTATCTGGTATGGAAACTGCACTGTATCAGATTGTATGACCTTACAGCAGATGGTGAGAACAGCTGAGATCATTGGGGTCTCTCTTCCCTCCATCAGAGACATTTATCACAACACAAACCCACACAAACTCTTTACTCTCCTCCCATTTGGCAAGAGGTACCAAAGCAATGGGCCCTCATTGTCAGACTGTGCAACCTCTCATTTCCCCAAGCCATCAGACTCCATAACATTCAGGGATTGACCTGATGCTTACAAACTCAAGGGATCACATTCCACTATCTCTGAAGTTTTTGCACATGCGTGTTTTCGGTCATGCTGTCTTTGTCATTTATTGCATTCAATTGCTCATAAGGGGGAAAATGTGATGGATAGATAATTTGGCTGTTAACAAATGTACAACCGGTTTTCTATAATATCCATTTCCAAGATCACACATTTGAGATTTGATGCACTATGCCTAATCCTTCCCCCTGTTTACCTAGATGCATGTTCAAGATGTCCTAAAGAAGCAGCTTGGTGAAGAGGTTTGGGAGGTCTTGGACCAAAGATCTGGTCATGTATATGTGTGTGGAAGCATGAACATGGCCCGGGATGTCTCGCATGCTATACAGGAGATCCTGATTGGCCAGCTGGGTATAACGCTCTTGCAGGCTGGAGAATATCTGGAACAACTAAAGGTGACGGGCCTATTATTTTCTTAATGTGGTTCTTAAAGATATAATTATGTCAACATACTACCCAAAGTAAAATAATTTGCCTGTAAATGTAATTAGGGTTTTGTTGTTTCTATAGGCTGAAAACCGATACCATGAGGACATCTTTGGAGCCTAGTTCAGCCTGTCTGTGAAAGAATTGAAAATCCAGGGAAGAGTCGGAGTTTACAGGTCCTCATACCTCCAAATTTCCCCAGTAACTGGGCATAAACATTAACCTGACTGGCAGTGATTGATCATGCCAAAATTGATTTACGAAAGCAAAATTTATGTAGGGCAGTTAGCAGTTATTATATCATTTACTTACTCACGAACGTTTACTGCCATACTGCCCAACAATAAAATTTTGCTTTTGTAAATGCATATGTTCACTTTTACTTTAATTCATTTGATGCTTTCTATACTTTTAATACTGCTGGTGGTGGCATATATGTAACCCAGTTATACTGAGGCCTCATCCTGTTTCTAGACTTTTTAATGACTTTTATATTTTCTGCGCCTTTCGTACTCTATCTCGTATCCTTATAAAATTGGTTGAGCGTTATAAAGTTATATATAGCATTATAGTATATGTTATGTTTAAAAGTCACATTTCTTACTAGTATTAGGTGGTGGGGGGGATCATTCTAAACATATTTTTGCTTAAATTATTAGTTAAATATGGTATGATGGTTGTAGGAAAAAATTGTTATAAAATGGTGTTGTACTGCATGTGCCTATTTATGCAAATGTATAAACTTGTGTATGCAATCTTTCCACACTTTGGAACACTACCTGGGTGCAGTTAACATGAGTGTCTTTTGTGTTAAATATATTTAATAAATTAAGATGCCCCTTTATTATAATACAGGCTGTAAAAGCACTTTATGCTTTTACAGCCTGTATTATAATAAGAGGCATCTTTGCTAGATGGTCAACTATGATAGAAATTTGTATGCATTAAAATCACAGCTAGCTGTTGAACTGAAAGCCCAACAGCATCTGGCCAAGTTAGCTAGCCTATATATA
>JAQQZU010043105.1:0-21583 GCA_030068025.1 Parauchenoglanis punctatus | reverse complement strand
TGTAACAACACCTGCACAGGATCGGTACATCCGAATATCACACCTGCGTGACAGGTACAGGATGGCCACAAGTTGAACGCAAAATCAAGACCTCGGTCAAGACCCCACAGGATGATCATGTCTTGATTGCACCCTTGAGATTATTTCACCCTTCAAGGACTTAAGGAGGACATGAAGTCAAGTTAGACGCCAAAATGTGTGGGTAAAAATTTGTGGTCTGTTAATACACTTCCTGAACAAATAAATTCCAGCTCATAACAAATAACAGTTCCAGCTCCAGGATGAGTTCCTGTTTTGGGCTTCCATCAGACTGTAGGGACCACGACCATTGTGTGAAATGATAAAAGTGTCGCAAGCTGTGTGACAAAACCAACAATTCAGAAGAAGGAAAAAAAGTCCAGTGAACATGGAGGACGTTGAGACTGAGCAGGTTTTGTGATGCAAACTGGAAGGAAAGTGGCTTTTTAAATTTAAACTCATCGGGTTCCTCTCCCAAGTCGTTACAACAAATGGCCCAATCATGGAGAACAAGAAAGGCTCATTTTGTCAGGCATCACGTTCACATTTACACCAAGAAGTCACACAGAATGGGAACCGGAGTACACTAAAAAGCGATTTCTCAGTCAAAATGGTACTACATGTTTGAATAAGGATGTTCATTCTTGTTCGATTCTCATGGTTTAGCTTGACTCCACTGACTTTCTGAAGTAACTATGAGAACAATGAGAGCTGGACGATTAATTTACCGCATGTAAAAACACACACACACACACACCTCCCTGTTCTCTCAGTTACCTCACCCTGAGCTGTAACACACAATGAAACACAATGAGAGCAGCACTGACTTTTCCTTCCCCCAGCTTTTATTCTCTACCCAAAAGCATCCCAGACCTCCTGCTCAGAGGAGCCTCCATCCTGCCACTCATCTCCAACACCAACCTGTTTTGCCTGCACATAAATACCCCCAGGGACACCCCATCACACTACTCATCTCCTCTCTGATGAAATACAGAACAATTAAAGCTGCACTCACGTGTCTGTAACCCTGAGAAACGTCTCCGGCCACGTCACCCGCTGCTGCTCCACATCCGGCCGGACAGAGCTTCCTATAGCCGGAGACAACAATGAAGTAGCTGCTTACACTTTGGCTAATTATAGCACACACATGCACACACACAAATAAGCTGACCGAGAATCAACAAGATACAAGGAGTTCATGTGTGGAGAATAAAAGCCAAAGTGACAAAGACATTCAGATGACTAAACAGTGACTAATCTGGAAATAAAGAGACAAGAGGACAGAGAGAAAGAGTGCATTGGAGAGGAACAGATGAAAAAAAAAAGAGACGGACACAGAGAACGACAGAGACAGCGAGAGAGAGAGATGGAGAGAAAGACAGAGACATCATAAAGTATGACAAACCAGACATGGTGAAAATGGTGCAGCTTCATGGGTTTGTTTTCATTTATTTCCCTGCTGTAACCCATGACTTCCTGTTCACTATACATGCTCACTACATAGGTTATAATGCCGAACACTATCCAAAAGAACAGCATTTGAGATTCAGCCACAGCAAAAACGTGACTCCGAACCCTATCTCATGGAAAAAGAACTGAACAGAGTATCACACTTAGGTAATTAAATAATTAACAGAGTGTTAAATATGTGTGAGGCAATACAGTGTTCATTTTGAGGCTTTTTATTACACTATGTGACACAAAGGTAATTAAGGTTTAAAGTAAAAGGTGGGAGCTTGGGATCTGAGGTCTGTTTAATAAACAATAAAAGCAGTTACCTGTAGTGTGAAAGGGAGAAGTGGCTGCCTTTGTCTGTGCACGTCAGCAGCTCTGAGGAGGAAAAGCACAGGAGGGACACAAACACAATGAGGGACAATAAGAGAAGCTTAGAAATGTCTCCTCAGCGGAAAACCAGTGATATCTCAACAAACAGCAGGAGGCACAACACACACACACACACAGGATGAACAGCCTGCTTCCTTTACCACATCTGGGATAAAAAGCCCTCCACACACACACGAGCATTGATAAATAATTGATAAAGCATGGGAGTGTATACATCGCGTCACAGTGAGAGCAGCGTGTTATGTCTGGACATGCTGAGTGAAGAGACGGCGAGGACATGCCGAGGCTAAGTCCGACTTAACGAGTGCAACCTGCTTTAAGATCCAATCAAAACTGGAAGAAAAAAAAAAAACCCACAAAAGAGAATGATGGTGGATATCATGTGCTGTATTTCAGAGAATTTCATCATTTTGATTTGAGCTCCTATCAGGTTAATTTTTGTTCTACACTGTGCATAATTAAATAAAAAGAAAAGCACTTAGGACGAAAACCTTCTTAAAAAAACCTCACGTGTTGTCAAACCTTTGGCAAATCTGCGTAGACATTACAAAAAGTACCTGAGTGCATTGAACATGGAGCCAGTGTTAAACAAATAATTAAATACTGCTATAAAATATTAGTTTAAAATATTATCCTTTGTCTCAGTTTAGCAGCTCAAATCTCCAAAAACGAAGAAGCTGCAACCCAAAACACAAGCTGTGTTTGATTCACTTCCTGCAGCCGAGTCGTTCAGAGTCGAATTTGCAATTGAGCCCCGCTGGAATTGGGAGCGCGCCACACTCGCACACTCTCGGACCGGTTGTTTTGGTCCCCGAGTGTGATTGCTATGTCATCACCTGCCTAAAGGACGGCCACAAGGAGGAGGAGAACAGACTAAACAACTTGTATTTGAAGTGTATGAGAGGGTGAAAGACGTCTGGCCTACCTGTGTGGTTCACTGCGGCGTAGGAGAGCCGGAAGCCTCTGCCCGAGGAGTGACGACTGGAGCGGAAGCTCACTGTGAGCTCACTGGTGTCCGTGTAAAGCGGCTGGCTGGTCACTGTGGGGTGAAGTTTCGGTTCTCCGCAATACTGCCAGTACACTAAGACAACAGACACAGAGTTAACAACATTAACAAAACGCAAGAGATTCACAGCTTTATCTGTTTGGCAGCAAGGACAAGGGACGATAAGATGCATCAGAGAAAGATGATATGCTGAAGATGAAGTCAGACAGCAAGTTATTAAAGTTTGCATAGGAGACAATATAGACTACAAGTAAACACATTACGAGATAAGACAATTTATTTTTGTCGGTCTTGCAGTTGCACACGCCACTCATAGCACATATTAAAAATATCAGACATCTGATCCAATCCCGAGTCACTTTTCCAGTAACAGATTGGGGTCAGCAGAGCTGATGGTTTCACAGACCCCACTATGTGGCCATGTCGCTCTTCATTTCAGTGGGTTCTCCAGTTTCAGCTTCATAAAGCCCTGCCGCACTGCACGCTGCCACCTGAACCGTCTCTTCCTCCCAACCTTTCAGACCGGCCATGAAATAATGAGTCGTCTTTTGTCAGAAGCAGGAGCCCGACTGAAGGACCGGCGGGGTGAGACAATGGGGCTGCAAAGGGCCGGACGTGCTGTGCTGTGATGTAGATCAGATATACAGTGACACGACGCTGAGCTGATGGTCTTAGAGGCAGAGCCATGAAGTATTACACATCACATATAACACTAGCCGAAAGTAGCGTGTGTATTTCTGAATAGCCAAAATCTCTTTGTAGCCAACATGAATAGATAAATATAAATCTGCATTAACGTGCTATTATATTAAAAAATTAAATATACACATAAAAACCATTCAATAACTGCATAATTTCTTTTAAAATGCATCTTTTTTTTGTACAATACATTTTATACCTTTTTAGTAAATTTAAAATGCTAAATATTTTATATATTTTAAGTACATAAGACACATAATAGCTTTTTCTATAACAAATGCATTTATTACTATATAATTATTCATATAATAATCATTTATAATAACCCACATATAATAATCTAATTGAAATGATTTATTTAAATTATTTATCATGGTAATAATTCATCATTAAAATACAGTTAACGTCCTAATTGTTTTGATGTCATTTATATAAGACTATAATGAGTAATAGGACAACAGCCTTTTTAAAAATTTGAGGACTTGTTCTTTTTATAAAAGTTATAAAAACTGCTCATAGGAATTCTCTGAAGCTCTTTATTCATATTCCTTTGTAACTTTACAGCACTATAATTACTAACTAGTATATACATTTCTCCTAATTATTTGCCAGTTAACATTCGATTCCTCGTACTTCTTGCCATATTTGTAAACTGTCCAGTGATGTCGGTTTAGCATGCTGCAAATCCCCTGTACGCGTATCACGCATGCAGCGAATTATTCTTCTCTAATTTTGGTTTTGAGCAGATCAACACCCTTACACAGGAACTACTGGTCATGCAATTCACTCAGTCACATGCTCATGCGCTCATGTTGTGAAACCTGCTGTGAGTAACACACGGTATCCATCCTTTACAAAAGAGTATGTCGGGATGACTGAGGAGCGGTTCACCAGGTGTTTTCCAATATCCTCTGACACACTGGATTAAAATTCCACTTCTCTGATCAATTTGTGGCGTTCAGTTATATATGATAAGGACAGTTCGAGGTGAAGAAAATTGCAGCACTTTTCCATCAGACAGTGAAACATGGCATGGTATTTCGGCTGTGGTTCTACATGCTGTTGTTATTTCTATCGCCACGTGACCCATATTTCTTCTCAGGGTGCCAGAAAAAGAAATTTTGGGCAAAGCTAGAAATCAGATCACTGACTGGTCAAACAAAATCTGCACAGAATCCACCTGATCGAGATCTCTTGCCAGAGCTTGTGATTGTTCTGGAAGGTGAAACCTGTCTAACAGGTTTTTTGCCAAAACAGATTGGTATTTGGAGCCATCCATGACGCCCTCTACTTTGAATAACGCCCAAGTTTCACCTGAAGAGACGCAACCTCACAGCATGATGCTGCCACCACCATGTTTCACCCATATTTTTGTTTTCCCCAGAGCTGTGCGCAGACTTTTGATATCCAGTGTATATGGTTGCACAGGCTCCAAATTGCACTCAGTCAGCCATTTAAAAGGTTTCCTACGGTTTTGATGGACGTCATGCGTCAATCATTCAGAGGCGCTCAGGGGTGGAGCATCCATATTTAAATGAATTTCCCTTTCAAAAGTTTCCCAACGCATATGGAGAACCCGGACATATGGAGTCTGACTCATGCCAGAGCACTACATGAGAACAGGATTTCGCACACTTTCACACCATGGTGCAATTCTGTGCACGGCTGCCAAACGAACACAGTTTTTCCATCTGATTTCTCAACATGACTTCCACCACACCTGGTGAAAGCTTTAAAGTAGAAGCACGGTGTTTTAACATGCGCTGACCTCATTAACGCAACATCAGCACAATAACGAAGCTGTTTATCGCTCAAGAGCAAAAGCGACAGCGGCATGTCCTCAAATGTAAGAATGAAGAAGAAAAAAAATGGAAGTGACGTCCAAACAGATGTCCAATTTCTAAATTACAAAACGAAAGATTGTTCCTAATGAAGAAGTGCTGGGGCAGGACAGAGTGTGAATCACAGGTTATAATGACATTTACAGGAGTAGCTTCTTCTCCTTTCGTTTGCCTAACTAGCAAAACAAGTTAAACAGCTGAAATCGGCAGATAGCCAGTATCATGCAGCGTCACGCAACACCTTCTACAAGTAGTCTACATCTAATAAGAGTTAACTGATGTGGCAAATACATTTGTCACAGTTAGGATGCATTTGTTCATACAGGGAATTTTGAAAAAAAGAACATTCAAGATGCTAAGTGGGAATTCCATGTCGGAATCTCAGAGCTTTACAACAGCCGTGATTTCTCTCTGACCAAACCCGGAAGTGTTTAGGCAACAGACTACATAAACATGTCAGGTATCCAATAAAGGAAACTCCTAAAGTTACAGGATGGACAAGTTTGGATTGTCAGGCAAAATGATACTGAGATCTATTTACGGAGGGAAATTTCATAACAAAGGTTAATCTGACTATTTTGAGTTCCCATTGGCTCAGTAACAGATTCGCACCCAAGACTATCTGTATCCAGGCCAGGTGTACACATGCCACCTTCCCATCACATACCATCCAGTGACAGTAGGAAGAACTTCCCTGGAGGTATATTTCAGATCTGTTGATAATTTGTTGATACTTAGCTACAAATAAAAATCAATTAGAACTAAAGCACTGCAAGCTTACCAAAAGTCATCCCATGGTTCTCCTTTAAGACCTTCAAATAGTCTGTCTCACAGTCACCTCCCTCAATGGAGATGTCTTCAAACTTCAGCACGATCCTGAGGCTGCTGTGGACGCGGATCTTCCACTCGCACAATGAGTTGTTGGGGTACTCGTCCGGATAGTTCTTCGAGGACAGGAGACCACTCTGTGGACCCAGATCTGACTGGCCACAGCCATCCTCTGAGGGGAAAACACAGAAGAATACTTTAATGCGTTTCCTCAAATAGACACACATACCAGCTGGGTATGTCCTGATAATACAAATGCTATACTGTTAAACCCTCTAATCTGATTGGCTAGAAGGTAGCGATGAATTCTACAACAGCAGCTCAGACAATAGTAGCAATTAGAGGGCAAATCCCATGAGCTTGTGACATTCTAACAAAATCTCTCTCTCTCATATATATATATATAAAAACCCACCCCTACTCTAGATAACTTTTAAAATGTACTTTAACAGGTAGTATTTGAACCAATAGTTTTAAAGGAAGCATCAACAGTATTCCCAATACATGCTTGAAATTAAGTGTTATTCCTTACAGTGCATTTCTTTGCAAGAATTACTGAGAATTAGATTTTTAATATTTCTCTGATGTCATTCTATTTAATGTAGAGGCACAGTATTCTGCACACTTCAGCATTTCATACATTTGGGCCGCTCATACACCCTGTATACGGCACATATCGGTATCTCATACACCTTTGCATCCTTTACACTGCAGTATTCCGTATAGATCGGTAGAGTATTCAGTATTCCGCACACTTCAGCATTCCATACACTTCAGTATCCCCTATACCTTATTATTTAATACATTTGAGTAGCCTGTACACCTTGGTTTCCAGTACATATTGGTATCCCGTACACCACTGCATCATCTCGTATACCTCGGTAACGGATACACCTCGGTATCTTGAACACTTCAGAATTCCATAAACTTCAGTAACGGATACACCTCAGTATCCTGAGAATCCTGTACACTTCAGCATTCCGTACACGTGAGTAACGGGTACACCTCAGTATCTCGGTGTCCTGTGCACGCCGGTATTCTGGACTTGTGTAGTCTAGTATTCCATATACTTTGGGATTCAGTACACTTGCGTAGCCTATACACCTCCATGCCCTGTACACTGCAGTATTCCATACAGTTCAGTATTGTGTACAATAAAGTTTCCTGTTCACGTCCGTAACGTGTGCGCTCCAGCATTCCGCACACTTCAATAACGGTCAGAGTTGAGCGTTTCGTACACTTCAGCATGCCGTAGAGTTCAGCACTTCAATACGGTGTACACTTCAGTGTCCTGCACACTTGAACTTTCCCTGATGATAAAAAAGTGAAATAACATACAGCTGCTGGTTGGAGAATAAATATAAACTGGAGTTATTGTTATTTAATCCCATTTCCCTCAAAACTGCCCAATATCCAAACATGCTGTTACAGCTAACTACAGACTCCCTCCCGAGCCTCTCTCTCTCTCTCTCTCTCTCTCTCTCTCTCTCTTTCTCCGGATTCCACAAACAGGGTATTATGTGAAACCCAAACATGAGCCTAATAAAGATTTCTGCACTGAAACGGTTACATAACAGAGAGGAGACACACAGGATACGGATGACACCGAACAGATTTAACACGAGATCCTGAATAATTAAATTGACAAGCTGCATGTCGAAGCAACATCAAAGAACCTCGACATGTGCGTGCCTCGTCTGAGTGAGACAAGTCGCGACACGGAGCAGACGCTCCTGACGTGCACTTGGGCTTGAACTGAGGAGGAGGAGGAGATGAGGAGGAAGAGATGAGGGAAGCACAGCAGCGTGGAGAGGAATGCGAGTCCTCCGGAGTATTCGCAGGCTGCTCGGGGTGGTCAGCTGCTGGAAGTGGGACAGGCTCTCACAGGGTGAGGGGATAAGTGTGTGTGTGTGTGTGTGTGTGTGTGCGCACGCGCGCGTGTGTGTGTGTGTGTCACATGCACGTTCAGCACTGGTTCCCACGGCTGAAGCATCTGTAGTGGGGTTTCCATCCAACTACAGTGGTGTAAATCTCTGCCATCATAGTGCCTCCAGAAAAATGGCTGAATTCTTCATTCATTTGTTTATATAAGGATTTCTTTGTAATACGGACGCATCATTATAATACAACACCAATATTAATACGCCTACCAAAATGAGTGACATACTTCGTATTAAGCATCACAAAACCTTTCATTTAGCTCTGTTTATGTTCATTGCGTCTGTGTGCTGCTAGCAACGAGCTCCCTGTGCTGAGTTTTACGTTTAAGATGCTATCCTGGCTAAACAGTATCTGAGCACCATCATCATCGAGGGGCATTAGAAATACCAGTATCTGTACTGACACGTCTCTACTTTTTACGAACTGAATACGCTACTGTGACAGCGATGTCATTACGTTACATATAAAGAATAAGAAAACTACTTTTAAGCAATATTTCCGGCCCTCTAGGAGCAAACTACTAACAGATCACAGGCATGAAGCCTGGCGTAGCATTCTCGGACGTTCTTACAGTTCTCACACTGCAGCGAAAAATATTTCCGAGCTAACGCGCCTCTAAGCCCAGAACACAGTGCAGCTTTGAGGTTTACGTTAAGCAGGGCGTAAAACTAACAGCGCATTACCTACGCTGCTTTACGTCAGTCTCGGTGGACACACAGTGGCCTTTGTGGTCTCAACTAAACCGAAGCCAGACGCGCTCGTGAGCTCGGCTCAGACAGAGGCCAAAGCAAAAGAGCAAACAGGAAAGACACACCTGGTGGCAGGTGAGTGAGCATTGATGTCATGAGCTAAAAAAGACCATGCAGTGCAGACCACAACATAGAAGAAATAACAGGAAGTGTGACAGACTGAGCAGCTGAGACACAAGCACGTGGTTAGAAACATGGCAAGGAATAAAACACTCAAGGGCCTGCTGTTATTGGAAAATAATCAACGACTGCCAGTTACTGATTTAAAGACCTACACGCTGCTAATTTGAGGCTAAAAATGGAACGCTATTTCGAGCTTAACACCTGGACTCGCTCAGAGGAAAACGTGAAATATGAACAAGAGGTGCACATGTTCGGGCGACGCGTCTGCTGCTTCAAATCTGCTGAACATTCGCTGAACAAGGTACAGGGAGGAGAGTCAAAGTGAGGCCAGATGGCACGCTGAAAAAACCAGGGGGGGAAAAATGAGACTTTTTCCATGAAGGAGAAAGTTAAGTGCAAACATTAGAAGACAGGAAGTGCAGGACTTCTCACTAAGAGGTAGCGCATTTGCTTCATAATTAATTAACCCCAATCAGCTCTCAGAGATGAGAACTGATCAATAATCAATAATAACAAACCCCAAACAACAGCCAAGTAGCGAACATTGGGTATCAATTTATCGACTCGTCTGCAGTAACTCACAATTACAACTCACACAATTCCTCCGTTAGACAAAACTACAGATTGCTACGCATGCTAAACTTCACCTGCAGAAACGGTAGCATAATTATGTACTCGGTTGATACATAAATAACAATACGGCCATGCAGGAGCACGTACTCGTACGCAACGTGCATACACAAACATCTTGCATACACAAACAGGTGTCTTGTATACATATAAACATTATACATAATATTCAAGACTAAAAAAAACTGAAGTGCTATTGGCATATAATGTGAAACGTCGACGTGAAAGCAAATACCGCTGGTTTAAAATCATAATGTTCCGATGATAAATAATCATGAATATCATCGCTCAGCTGTCCGATCTGCTGATGGTGGAGACACACATCCTCTCGAGGCTTCTTCACAGCGTTTTATATGGAACAGATTGTTCTGTTTGGTTAAATGGTTGCTAACAAAATGATGCAATCCGTGCAGATTTATCAATCACACAGAAAAGAGTAACAGCGAAGGCTGAAAAGCATAGACACTTGATGATATCTGCAATGCTGAGGAAATCTGTAGCACAGTGGCCCTGGGTCTGTATAGGATATAGTTTATGTTATGAAGATGCGTGATGCCGCAATGCTGCCTTTCAGCATTCACACAACCTGGCAAGACGATCAGACATCAGATTAGACCAAAAACAGTTACTCGAGTCTCTGATATCGAGCCAATATCATGTCGAAACTGAAAATTGGAGCAGGTGCCGGACAGCACGTCTACCAGAAACAAAGAATGGCTGTGTGGATCGTTCGGAGTCTTGAACGCTGGCACAACTAAACAAACCAGATAAACCTGCGGCAAAGCAACCGTCATGCTTTCACGGTGACGCCATCACGGAGCGCCGACTCTTAGTGTTTACAAATATTAAAACTGACTCAGGACTGGTCCGACCTGGCATCAGACGCAACATAAAACCGTTGCGATCAGAGAAAACACGATAACGCCAGCGTAAACAGAATGCGGCACCGAAGAAGCGGATGATACGGTGGGAGATATCGCACCGCCGTACCCGAAGACGAGCTGTATTGCGCGATTTAGCAGAAAATAACGCATTGCCGCACCCAAAAAAGATTTGTATCATGATATTTAGGATGATTTAGTATTAGATATTGCAATGTCGGACCTGAAGACAATTTGTGTCACGATACTTAGGACGATTTAACGATAAATACTGTATCCAAAGATGGATTGGATCACGATATTTAGGATGATTTAGAGGAAAATACCGCATCGCTGTCCCCAAATTCAAACTGTAACACAATATTTAGGATGATTTAGCAAAAATACTGCATCATTGCTGTTCTCGAAGACAATTTCTATCATATTTAGGATGATTTAGTGGAAAACATGGCATCGCCATAAATGAAGATAATTTGTACTAATTAATTTGTACTAAATAATTCATTTCTACTTCCTGTAGATGACCCCAAAGCAAAGCGAGCCTGTCTTCAGGAAGCAAATCTTCATGTAGATTGTACAGGCATCGATAATATATTGAACATACAGATTTTTTTTTTTTTTAATGACATTCAGAATGTTTTCAGGTTCATTAAGACAGATTTCAGCTCATGATATGACGAGACTTCAATGGGAGAACGATTTAGCAAACAAACAAACAAACAAACAAACAAAGAAAAAGTAAACAGTAAGCTAACATTACTCTGTTAAGTTACTTTATTTATACTAAAATGTTTCCTAGTTTATTCTTCCTAGTTCATGCTTTCTACCAAATGGATATTTTATACATTTGTAATGAAAGAATTGAGCATTTGCATTCATCTATTCAAACTCACAACTTCAGAGTGTAAACATTAGCAAGCTAGCTGCAGATTTCATGTTTTCTCCCAAATGTTAAATTTAATCCAGTAAGGAAGAACCAAGCATTTCAACTATCTTTTCAAAAAAATAAAGCACATTTCAAAACTCAAAACCTTTCAAAACCTCTTTAGAAATGACTCCTCTGTAAGAACCTTATATAATGAGTAACTTTGCTCTTTTTTTAGCTAAAATTTTAACGTCTAAATGTCAAACGTGTTCAATGACAACGGCTGCGTCCTGAATAAAGCCCTAGTGCACTAAGTAGGGCGTTTTTACAGCTTTTATTTGCCATTATAATGAGTACAAATCTAGCGAGCAGGGAGGTATTTGGGATTTGGCTACAGTCGTACGCATTTCTACACCAAAACTTTAACCTAAAACGTGCTCATTTTATACCACAGAATATTTTATTTCACAAGACAAACGCGTTTATCGTTTTAAAGACCTCAAACTCAGATTTGTGGTTTATTTTTACGCACTAATTAGTAGGAAAGTGTGCAGTTTTGGCTTTAGCTAACACAAGTCAATGGTTTAACGTTAGTCTCGGTTACATTTCCATGCTTTTATGTGACAGAGCACAAGCATTAAGGCTAATGAACACTTATGAAGCCTCTGTGCGGTGTTGTTAGTTTCTTTAACGCAACACTGTAGTCTGTTCCGCAGCCTGTTATTTTGTTTCCACACAAAAGTTAGTTTTGTGTCTTTAGCCTTTTCTGCTCACTTACCGGGTTTCTCGGCGAGTGTAAGCGGGCAAATTGTTACACACACGAAAACCAATCCATAAAATGATTTTTCGGCGAACATTTCAACTTCAGGCCACCGGGAGACGCGGATAAAGTGCCAACGCGCATTTGGAGAAACTTCACTGGAACATTTTCCTGGGAAAAAAAAATAAGAGCTTGTCCCGTGTGTAGGACCTGGGAGTCCTGTCTACTAGACGAGATTTTGGTGCTCGCGCGCGCGCTCACACTCTCACACACACACACACACACACTCTGAATGAACTCTTCCGTGTTTTGCCCCAGTTGCGCCACCAAACAGCACGCGGTGGCACTGCGCATGCGCATGCGCTCGCCCACGTTCAAAGAATAAACTCGTAAAAAACCCCAGCAAAATCAGCTGATTTATAGCCTGCATAGTGCACTTATAATGAAAATGAGAGCCGTTTGAGATTTGGCCCCTTTTCTCCCCTCACGTGCACAATAATACACTTTAACTATTTCATACATAAATTATTTATAGGCTCCCAATTATTTCATATTTTCTCCTTTCATTTTACTTAAAATTGCATGATATATGAATTTGGATTCTGTCTACATAATAGTTTTTACTGAGATTAAAAAGTAAAAAAGGCTAAAATAAATGGAAACAAATTAAGCAAATATACGAATTCAATAATAATAATAATAATAATAATAATAATAATGAACTTACAAAATTTACACAAGTTTAGGATGCACTAAAAAAACAACAAACAAACAAACAAAAAAGCTTTTTTTGAAAACACGTAGACGAAGTTTACATTAATTTACAGTAATGCTCTCAAGTGATCTGGATGTGATTAGCATCAAAAATAAAAAAAGAGCCTTAGTTTGACTGGCCATGAGCCTGGACACTGAATGGGCTCAACACAAATAAACTCACATTCACCAGTCGTGCACTAGACTGCAAAATCAGTTCATTTAAACACTACATAGTGCACCTAGCTAGGACATGTGGAGCTGTTTGAGATCTGGCCCTCTTTTCTTTCCTCCGCACACTGTCACTATACTATACTTTATTTAATCTAATGTTTTATTGTCAGAACCTTCTCTGTCAGAAGAACAATAATGCTAAAAATCCTAAAAATGCTCTATACAATGAAAGCTGTTGAAATATATCTAACATAAAAAAAATCCCTTAATCAATATAATAAAAATAACATCATAAAAATAAAAATGTTCTTATAAATTTGGTAGGTCTTTTACTTACAAATTAGTAAACATAATAATATAATATAATATAATATAATATAACAATCAAGTAAAGCAAATAAATAACTAATAATAATCTAAGCAATATAAGGAACAGGAAATACTAAAAACCTTAGGAAAATAAAGTCAGGAAATAAAAAAAAAGAATAAAATATAAAAAAGTGTACCAATATTGTACACAGGTTACCATTTTCTTTTCTCTGCCCACTAATGGTCACTTTACCAGTCAGACCTGTCAAACTGGGACTTCTGTGGTTTCAGTCTGTATGCCATATGGTGCTTTATTTATTTATTTATTTGAATCAAGAGTGTAAATTAACTCCTAAATGCGTTATAAAAGCTTTCAATATAGATTAGACATGAATAAAATGATTATTGTTGTTGTTGTTGTTATTGTTATAATAAGTAGTAGTAGTATTTGCAATCGAAGAAAAATGAATTAAAAACAATAAAAACAAATAAAAGAAAAAAATAATAAAATATTAAAAAAGAAATAATTAATGAAATAATACAAGCAAAAAGAAAATGAATGGATTTTTAAAGCCTAATTATTTTCAGACAAGATTAAATAAATATTCATGATAAGCATAATAATAATAATAATAATAATAATAATACTTATTATTATTATTATTGTTGTTATTATTATTATTTTATTATTATTATTATTTGCAATTTTACATCCATTTGCATAATGTCAGTTGTTCCAAAATTCTTAACATTTTAAAAAATTTTGGAAAACAGATTCAAGAGCATTAAAATACAATAAATCATATTCCACTAAATATATTAAACACTGCAGAACAAAACAAAGTCATGTTGAGAGTTCAATCTTTTTTTTCTTTCTTCAGGAAACATCCTACATGGTTGAGAATAATTCTGTCCTGCTGCACACAGATCAAATCCACCTGATATGATATGATGTTATATTACACTAACAAACTGCAGGCTGTAGACTCATAAAAATGATTAAGGAGCACATGAGATAAGAGAGTGTGAAATTCTTCCACTGAGCAGAGAAGGTCAAAGATCAGGCTGCCTTCAGTGGCCTAAGAAAACAAACTAAAATAAAATAAATAAACAGTTAGTTTCCTTTCAGGGAGGGTGTGTCTAAGTGTGTGCTGAAGAAAGCATCGCAAATGTGGTGTTTAGGATTTTTAGAGTTTTATATTACATTAACATAGAGTTTCTCTGTTGTGTCAGAATTGTTTATTTTTAGGGATAAAAATAAAAATGAATTAATGCATACAGTATTAATTAAGTAAGTAGTAAGCATATTTTCACTAAGGCTAAAATAAGAGACGGTGCAGTTCTGATACCCAGTACTGATATCGGGCCAGAACCGAGACCAGTGGATCAGATAGTGGAGAAAACACATCAGATATCAAATTCTGTAACAAATGGCTAGAAAAGATTAAAATTGAAACTTATTTTTGAAAAGCAAAAAGTATACATATAAAAATAATGTTTTTTTATTTTGTTAGGAGTGATTTTAGTGCATTTATACTTAATTTTATTTACAATGCAAGTGAATTTTGCTTGTAAGAGTTTAGCTGTGAAGTGCTTTAAAAACATTTTAAAGTTCAGCAATTAATGAAAACAATACTGGATTGGTATTAATAGCAGCTGATACTCATATCAGTATCGGTATCAGTATTGGAAAAGTGGAATCGTGCCATCTCTAACCAAATCAAAATTTGCTCGATGTGAATACGGCAA
This sequence comes from Parauchenoglanis punctatus, assembly GCA_030068025.1. NCBI lineage: Eukaryota > Metazoa > Chordata > Actinopteri > Siluriformes > Auchenoglanididae > Parauchenoglanis > Parauchenoglanis punctatus. The sequence continues at coordinate 6,412 of JAQQZU010043105.1, read as the reverse complement.
GCCTAAAGACGATACATTTAACACAGACACTGTACACAGACGAAATGTCCACCAAGAAGCCATATTAAGACAGATTTCCTAAAATGTCTGATGTTAAGATGTGACTTCTGTGTTTGCTCCAAGACTGACATTTACTTTGCAAGTCAACTGGAGTTTCAGGGAACTGGTTGTTAAATCCATGGCTCCCTCTAGAGGCCTACAGTCAAATCTCCTCAATGTAAAATACAGTACATGCCCTTTTAATGTTTTATTGTCCTAATATACATTAGTCAACTGATGTTATTTTTTATTACCTGATAACTTCCTTTACAACAGATAACTAGAAATGAAAAGAAATGTGGCTTACTGACTGTGTTTAATATGGACGTCTGGTATATTTTTCCTTCATTCATCTTCAGAAAGTGCTTTATCCTGGTCAATGTCACGGTGGATCTGGACCTAGCCCAGGAATATATCCTTGGTTGTGAGGTGGGAATACACACTGGGAAGTCATCACAGGACACCACACTCAATGGACAATTTAACATCCATCCATTGTCTGTACAGCTTATATGTTAAGGGTTGATGATCCCAGCAGGGCTAGAGGCGTGGTACACCCCGGGCAGGTCACCAATCTATCACAGGGCTAACACAGAGATGAAAAACCATTCACAATGACATTCACACCTATGGGAAATATAGAGTAGCCAGTTGACCTAATCTGAATGTCTTTGGGCTGTGGGAGGAAACCAGGGAAGGAACCCGGAGGAAACCAACACAGGCATGGGGAGGATATGCAAGCTTCACACAGAAAGGCCCCAGTTGGCCATCAGGTTCAAACCTAGAACCTTCTTGCTGTAGGGTGTCAGTGATAATCACTGCATCACCGTGCTGCCCACAATTTAACAGTTAATCCACCTGCTGGCAGGTTTTTGGGAGGTCAGGGGAAACTGGAGAACCTGGAGAAAATCACATGGAGGAAGAATATGTGAAGCTCTACACAGACAGCATCCGAGCTCAGGACCGAACCTGGGACCTTTGAGCAGTGAGATGGCAATGATACACCCCACTGTTTATTATTTTCCTATAACTGCATACCACTGAATGCTTTATTCCTTACATAGTATACAAGAGTATTGTATACTATTGTATAATTATATAATACAAGAGCATTATATTAGTATTCATGCAGAGTCACAGTTGAGTGAATAAAAAGTCAATGTAATGTAGCACATCATGATATTTTAAGTAAGTCAGTAAATCATGGATTTATATTTCAAACCTGTGATTCGAGTCACAGTTTCTGGTAAGAATGTTTAAGTGATATAACAGGAAAGTGTGGGCCCTAGCATCAGGATACTGAGAGTGCAAACTGGTCCTGCTCACTCTCAACACAAGTACAGTAGGTAGAAATTGACAATGACCAAAATTAGAAGAAAAATTGGGAAAAACAAACAAACAAACAAACAAGATAAAGATGGCAGCATAGTAGCTCAATAAATAATACACACAGTATATTCACCATTATGCACTATAGTAAAATAGTTTAATATACTGTATACTAAGCATAGGTAACATTAAATACCACAGTAAAATCATGGTAGCATAATTTTATGAAAGTTCAGTAACCATAGTAACCTGATCCTAGCAGAGTACTCTTGTAAAAACATTGTCCTCTACTGAACTCTAGTTCAGTGAAAGTTTGTAATCATGGAAGCAGGAATTTTTCATAAGGATAGGATATGGGCCATCATCATCATCAGGGTGGTGGTGGAATCCGAAGCCTATCCCGAGAACACTGTGTGTGAGGCGTTTATGCACCTGGACAGGATAAAAGTTCATCAGGTGGCACACATTTTCACACTTTGGATCCAGTTGTAACCTCCAGGCAGAAGCAACCAGGTTAACGCAAAACAGCCTTGAAGAATTATTATGGCAATTGGCTGTGCCAGAGCTAATTAAGCTAACTGAGCTTACACACGAACAGGGGTGAATATTTATGCCATCTCTAATTTTATGAGGTATTTTGTAATTTAGAAATGATTTTGCAAAATACATTGATACATACTGTATTAGTATATATTGTACAGCACTATTGTTTTAAACACACCAGCCTTAATTAGCTGTGAACATTCAGTAACATGTCCAGGTAAACATGACCAGCTAGAGCTGTTTCTACCCTCAGTGTTTGGCTCATGTCAACTGTTTGAAATGAATGACCAGTTACACGAAATAGAAATCAGCTAAATGTACACAGCAGAATGAAATCAGTGAAAGGAAATTCATGTTAGATCTATAGTTGGGTAAATGATCAGGAACAGGATTTTACAACATGTATTTTCATTGTTCCTGTGACGAGTTAGAGGTTGTGTGCCGCGCTTACGTCACAGCAGGACATTGTTTATTGCTAGCACAGCTACAATGGCATTTAAGAAAATTCAAAGATCTTAAACATTAATAACAAGTGTCAGGTTTCACTGTTAGCTCCTAAATCAAAGGAGCAAGAGCCTCTGTTGTCACTGATGTTCATCATGATATTCATGAAAACCTCATATTTTTAAGAAACTGTAGGTATCCATTACCATGGTAACAAAATAGAGCTGCATATATTTGTCCTGAATTCTTGGTTTTCTGTCCATTCTCACATGTCCTCACTTTTTGTCATATCCTCTTTCTGTCTTCTTCTTTATCGTTCAGTATAACATGGATACGACGTTGAGCTAGAGACTTACAGGAACATCTCAGATGCCACAAACAAGCCTTAGTGCATAAGAGTTTTCGTCCCCTAGATGGCGCTGTAACTCAGGCCTAATAACCTTTGTGCAATTTGACAAAACTGTGGACGCTGAGACAAAATATGAGACATTTTATCCCAGAAAGTAATCAGCTGCAAAGAATAAACCATGTTTCACACCTGAACACACTTTAACGTGATTTTGTTTCTCTCCAAGTCAATAAACACACACACACACACACACACCTGAAAGCATAAAGGCTAAAGGCTTCTTCACTGCTGTTTATTTTTTTGAAAAGTGATATCACTGTATGTGTTCATTCAAGGATTTACTTTTGTACATTTGGAGAAGGTCTCATAGTGATGGATAGGTTTGTACGCACATACACACACAAAAGACTTAAGTCATAACTTTGAAAGCCATCTCAAAGAAGAGAAACCTAAACGTACACACTCGTCTCAGTGAACTCAATGCGGAAAACATTACTGAATCGAATGGAGCTGCACTGAAGCATATTACTGCTTTAAAAGACCTCTGTATCTCTTGCCAGATTCAAGGTTAAGGGATAAAAATCATTCTGATACACTAACACCGATGGTAGTGATGGCTTACACAGTGTACTACAGATCATTGCATTTACTTATGAAAAAAACAGCAAGGAAAACATTAAGTTGATATTAAATACCAGAAATGACAATCATAAGATAATATCATTTAATAATAAAATTGTTAATCTCATCTAAAACTTTTTCAAAGCCATGTATTTGAAGATATAGAATAACAAATTGCTAGTAAGTCCACAAAAATGTCCAAAGAAAAAACCCACATAACCACTGTCTTTTATTCAGGTCAAGAAATCCTTTAAAATTCTATAAATACATAAACTTAACACGCCTAAAACCCCACACACGCCCCAACCGTTTCCATGGTAAACTGATGCTGCGGTCTTCATTTGAATATTCATGTGTTAGGTATTAACTTGAATTTCCCACTTTTGATTTCTTTTTATCTCCCTGGTTTATATTATACCACAGCATTTTTGAATTCTCAAATCTGATTGGTCAGAAGGTGTTTTCTAAGAAGGTAATTTTCTATAACAGAAGCTCTGACAGTTCATACATAAGGAATTACGGCCTGGTTTCTCTGTTAGCTCCTAAAATCTCTCACCAAATATGCAGTATTTTCATCATTTTAAAGAGAAATCCAGTGTAGAATCAGACAAACGTTGGACAGAAAGTCCCAGAATGCAACGCTGCAATACGACACAGTTGCACTGAGTAGAAAGGAAGCAAAGTCACCACGATTAGTAGTGAAGTGGCATTGTGGATAATGTAGAAAACTGTGAACATAGAGCAACATTTAGATGACAGAAGTATTAAATCATAGGCACATTAATGAAATTTATTTATTTATTTATTTTAAATTTTAAATATTGATGTACAAGGCAGTCTTTATCACCTCTTTATGTACTTCAGAGCATTCAGTAACGCCTGCCTTGTGTCTTTGAGGCATAAACTCTGATGTGCCCTTAAAGCACTGCATATCATCAGGAAGAAAAGACCTACATTTGAAGAAATGAGTACTTTCAATTTGCTGAAATACAAAAAAATGTCTTCACATGCCGGTTGCATTCTTTTAAGAACTGAGAATAATCTCTCTGACACCTCAGACTTCAAAACCTGATGAAGCGTCCTCAGACCACAAATATTGAGCGTCTCTGAACATTATTAACACCCAAATCCAGCCATTTAAAATAATTGTAATTCCAGTTTTCATAAAATTGCATAGTTTCTTTTTTGCAGTTTTCAAAGATGTTGTTGATAAGGCAGTTGCTGTTCTGTTAAAAAGCACTTTCTGGGGAAAAAATGCCTGCATGCCACTAGAACGAAGGCGAACCTTTGTGATCATTAACACTCTCAGGTCATTGTCTACCTTCCCAACTCATCATACGTTAATGAATAGTGAGTGAAAGTTGTCTGCTCCGTACTTAAAGGGCAGCACGTCAGCTATTATTCAGGGAATTAAGTGTGAAATTACAAGTATGCAAAGAAAAAAATAAATTTAGAGTTTTAAAAACGTCCATTGTGACAACAAGGCTTCTTTTTCAGGCGTTTAACTGCAGCGCTGCTGAAGGCCAACGAGGCACATACAAGCCAACTTTTTAAATAAAAGAGCCAAGTTTAAAATAAAGGGTTAAAGCCAGGTTAAGATAAAGGGAAGCAATGTTAAATAAGACAGGATTAATTTTTAAATAAAAGCACTCAATCCTGCCTGGTTGCCCTTCAGGGCCGCTGCAGTTAATGGAGGGTCTGTGTGCAGCCTTTAGTTTGATTCAACATGGAATTTTTAATTCAACACACAGTCTTTGGTATTTCATCACTTTTGTGACCATATATATATATATATATATATATATATATATATATATATATATATACATCGAGACTTTGGTGTTGGGTTAGAAATGTAACAAAAGGTTAACATATTTTCACTGATTAACAAGTCACCCTACTTGATCTGACAGATAAATTTTTTGGAATGTGAGAAACTGCTTGTATGACACTGAAATAAATAAATCGTCCAAATATTTTGCAGAATAAGCTCGTCCTTTCTCCTTTTTACCCCACGATCCGGACAAAAAAAAAATCATTAGCAGACTTTTTTTTTATACGTTCAAACATTTCCACTTAGGTTGACACAGAAAATCATTGTCCTTCACACACACACACACACACACACACACACACACACACACACACACACACACACACACACACACACATACATAATAATTAAATAAATATGGACATAACGCAGAGTTGAGTGACAGTGCAGAAATAAATACAGCGTCTATTAATTTTTACAATGTTCTATTAATTTTCTTGGTCTGAAATTGAATTAGGATAAATGTTTGCAGACTGGAATTCCGGGCAATATTACATTAACACTTGGTCTTGAAGTTAAAATCTACGGTGTTAAATCAACACAGTGCTTTTATTATTATTATTATTATTATTATTGTTATTATTATTATTATTATTAACAATTTAAATTAATTATTTTAGACACAACACAAGCATATTTTACAATCATCTGGTCTTTTTCCAATCTTCCCCTGTTACTAAAGCTTCAGAGTCCTGTCCCTGGCGTACAGGAGCAGAACCCAGCATGGCATCCCATCCACCTCAAGATTCAACATGAGATGCTTTTCTGCTCACCACATCTGTAAAGACTGATTATTTGAGTCACTATAGCTTAGTCGAACCGGTCTGGCCATTCTTCTCTGACCTGGCTCATCAAAAAGGTGCTCCCATCTGCAGAACTTCAACTCACTGGATGGTTTTTGTTTTTTTGCACCATTCTGAGTTAGCTTTAGAGCCTGCGTGTGAAATTCCCAAGAGATTAGCAGTTTCTGAAATATTTAATCCATCCTGTGTGGCATCAACACCTGGTAAAAGTCACTGAGATCACATTTTATCTGCTCAGATTCTTGATAAATAGCTAGCTAGATTATATTACAATTCTCAATGAATCTTACTGTGATGAGTTAATTGTTAATTAATTAATTAGATAATCTACACTACCAGTCAAAAGTTTGGGGACACCTTCTAATTCAATTTTTTTCTTTATTTTTATGACTTTAAAAGAGACTGGATAATGATGGACTGGTGTTTCTCTTTACTTAGTTGAGCGGTTGT
>JAQQZU010042884.1:0-21622 GCA_030068025.1 Parauchenoglanis punctatus | reverse complement strand
TGTCGGCCTCGAAACACAGAAATTTTCGTACCTGGTGACAGCAAACACCATTCCTGCAGTCTCGAACCCAGCAGCTCTGCTTTTGCTTTTGACACCCAAATCTCTGACCAAATCGTTCAATTCGGACTATGTTATCAGATGTGGATGGCCTGATGAACGATATATACAAATATAAGAAAAATCATGACAAAACAACTGAAGATTTCTCTGAAACGATACGTGAACGGTAAATTGTGATGTGATGTTCGTGATCAGCACCCAAAAATTTATAAGAAACCCCCAACAGTGTTCAAGAAGCAAAAACTTTGTTGTGCGGTGATATTTATCAAATCAGAACTGGTGGATTATTACAATAATCTTCACCTAGGCCCAAACGCATATTCAAGGATGAAAAAGTACAAAATCCTTACTAAATGCAGCTAAAATGGTTAACAATGTTAGAATTATGTTGCATGATTAAAACCACAAAGCCCAAAGTTATGCAGTGGAAAAAACAGTTTTAAATCTCAGTTGTGGTCCCAGAAACCCCATGCACAATTTACTTCTGTCTTCTGCACAATAAGAACAATTCAACATTTCACTGACTTGCATTTAAGCCGATCCAGCAAAATGAGCCAAAACCCCTAAATAGGTTATGGCCAGAGAATACGCTGTAAAATAGGCGCAAAAAGTTTTTCAGTATCTTCACTTGTCATGTAGTAATGCACCGCTGATTGTGGCTTAGTGGGCAAAATTTAGTTTGTAATCTTTCACGCGATTTCATTGGCTTTGGTTTAAGGAATTTGTTTCCTTTTTACTGGTGAGGCTCAGAAAATTCTGATTTTGAGGTTTTACAGAAAGGAGACCTTTGGAGATAAAAAAAGACAGTTACTGGCATCCAATTGTGCATGTAACTTAAAACTAGCCTGTGCAACTTCCGACTCATTCTGCCAGATCGGGTCACGTCTTAGAGCACTGAAAATGCTTTTGCCATATAGCTGTTTAATGTTTTGAATATTTGTTTAATTATATCACAGGGCCATATATATATGTAAACACACCTAAACCTAAATGTGGTTGCATTTCACTTGTCATATTTATGGGGTCATAAATACAGAAAAGAAAATCAGGTTAAATTATATATATTAAGCATGACATGACATGACAAAGTTCTTTCTTATATTCTTTTATACCAATTGGAGCATTGATTAATATTTTAGTAGTTGAGTGTGTTGTCTGCCTATGAATGAAAGAATGATCATTGTTGTTAGAGAATCGCTGCTCTGCACCTTGATGATATTAGATATTATCATGCAATGATAGATTATATTATCATGCAACAGGTTGTAGGGAAGTCAGACCTGTCATTTCGAAGTACAAAGTGCTATCTCTAGTTCTATTAGGCAAGCTACAGGAGGTGCAGAATGAGGAGCAGCTGCTCAGGAGGCTCCATGTTTCAGTCAACTCGTAGGTCAATCACAGAAAGGGTGAGAATGATCGTTTTAAAGAATGAATGAAATTTAAATCTGGTTGTCTGGTATTGTTCCTATCCCAATGAAATGTTTGCCAGCTTTTTTGATTTTGAAAATTAGAACGCTGATCATCGGTGGTGCAGTGGTTAGCACTGGCGCCTCACAGCAAGAAGGTCCTGGGTTCGATCCCCGGATCACGCAGGGTGCGTTTCTGTGTGGAGTTTGCATGTTCTCCCCGTGCATGCGTGGGTTGCCTCCGGGTGCTCCGGTTTCCTCCCACAGTCCAAAGACATGCAGATTAGGTCAACTGGCTACTCTAAATTGAATGCGAGCGTGTGTGGTTGTTTGTCTGTGTTGGCCCTGTGGTGGAGGGTGTACCCCGCCTCTCGCCCGGAGATGCTGAGATCGGCTCCAGCTTCCCCGTGACCCAGATGGATAAAGCGGTATAGATAATGGATAGATGGATGGATGGAACGCTGATCTGTAAATTGAGTGGACATGTGTAATTCTGATGCAACATGATTAAAAAATATTCTCTGGGGTCATTAACAAACCAGACGTTTGTATCAGATGAAAGGCAGTGACTTAATGAAACGCTCAAGTCTATTATTTCAACTTTTTATTTCGCTGGATTAATTTGCAAAGGCAAAGTGACATTTCAAAATGACATGTTATATAGATTTGATGTTATGTTATAGAGAACATTTTCTTGTCAGAGAAAATACACTAAAGCAAGATAAAGCATAAAGCAGATTATATAATGACATTCCAACCTTAGAGAGGGTTACATTTGGCCAGTACATTTGGTCCATTTGGTCAGACAGATACTTTAGCTTCTCACATTCCCACCGAAAGGCTCATACTAGTATCTCTCACGCAAAGCCTCCAGGCGAAAGCGCTCAGAACGCTGAGTCATGGATCCACAATGTGAACAGCCCCGACCATGACGAGAGCAGCTGGCACGCCATATACCTATAGCGAACAGAACAGAACATCACTCAATACTGGGTCCAGAGCTACGCCACCAGTGGACAAATGTTAATGCTAAAAGTTAATGTAAAATTTAAAGAGTGTCTGTGAAATATGTCTTTGTTTATACCTTTACGACATGCACGTGAGCTGATCTGGCAATCCTTTTCCCAATTTTTTGAAATGACTGGTTTTGTGAGATTAATAAAGTCATTCAGGAGGCACAGCTGTGCACAACCAGGTAAAGGTAAATGGTACGGCTCAGTCACAGAGCTATCATTACGATAAAACATTTCCACAGAGAATGATCTGAGGGAGCAGGCCAGAGAGCATACATATAAGTATCACGTATTCCAGGTAGAGCTTCGAATGCAGTAAGTGTAGCAATTATTGAAAACAGACCAAATTGTGTGCACATGTATACTGATAATGTGCGTATGTAAGTTGATATACGTTCACTGTCCACTTGGAGTACGTGTACATCAAATATGTCAATTATGTTGCATCAGTGCAATGCGTACAATCAGGCACTGATGGGCTAAGAGGTTGAGATTTCCATATCAAATTTTATAATGCAGAAAATTGTGATCTCAGTGACTGTGGCATGGTTGTTGGTGCTGGGATTTTCACAAACAAGTTTACACAGAAACATCCAGTGAGCAGCAGTTCTGTGTGGAAACACCTGGCCATAACCTGCTCAAAGTCACTAAAATCACTGATGTGAACATTACCTGAAGCTCTTAACCTGTATCTGCATGATTTTATACTTTGCACTGTTGCCACATGATTTTAATAACTGCATGAATGAGAATGAGTACTGATGTTTTGATTAAGGCAGGTGGTGAGTGTATGTAAATGTGTGTGTAGTGAAAGTTTGCATCACCCATTGTCTTCCTGATACAGTTCAAATATGTGGCAGGAAGCATACGGTGGGGGTAATCCATTATACACATTAAGCGCCTCCTGCAGAGCTACGATGGTCGTGTCATGCTGAAGATGAAAAAAATGCACAACAATAAATATGGTCATAGTGTATGTTTCGTGTTAATCATAACTGATGGAGGATTGTGAACTTGTTAGGAATCCTAAAATATTCTCAGCAAGTATATGGTTGTTTTGCAAATTGTTCACAATGTCTGCAAACTGTACTACTGTATTTCATTTTTTTTTTTTTTTTTTTTTTACCAAGAAGTTAAATGTTCAACATAAGTATATTTCTTGCCCAATAACCAAATGCACTTGGGAGAGTATGATTCATACTGAGAGTTCAAGGTGCTTTCTTGGCATGACACTGTAACAGCTGTATTGACAAGTCTTGTATTACGAAGTGTGTGAGTAAATGGAAATAAAGGGAAAAAGAAAAAAGGTAATGACTCACCGTAGAATACATGATCATCTTCAGCTGATGAGCAGAGTTTGAAGAGGCAGCAGCGGTTAGGTTCTTAATAATCTGACCCAGCAAGACACCTAAGAGAAAGAGTACTATGTGAATGCCAACTGACCAAGATCTTGACTGAGAAGCAACTTGTAAAAGAACTAGAAAGATGTATTTAATTTGCCACTTTAACCGGAACATCAGCACCCCTGCTCATCATGTATTTTTCCATGAAAAAATAAGGTAAGAAGGCTTCGACTGGTTATGCTAATGCCCTGATGCAGTAGAATCTATCCCAGTTTGGCTCCCAAACCCAAGGAAACACCCCCCAAAAAAATAATTCATGCTTTTGTCTGGTCTGTCTCCATCCCATCAAAAAATGCTGATAATCTGCCTGATTAGCAGGTTTAAAGTGAGAGCGAGTCCTACAAACTGTTTGACCTGACATCTACTACTGGTTTTTAGATTCACATGTGTAACAATATCATGACTGTAATTTAAAGATTTTATAAGATTTTTAATGGGTTACAATTTCAAAACATGGTGGCGACAAAACTGTGCATATCAAAAAGTGGTGAGAAGATTAAAGGACATCTCTGAAGCAGTGATATCTCTGCTTTGATTTGTACCCATGCATATTATAATGCATGTGTATTTTCCTTTCTGTTTCTTATGATCAGAATTTAAGTAATCGCATTACAGGCTCATTCATTTAAAGCTTAAAAATTGTCGTATAATGGAAATGCCGAGGTCTGACCTCCCTGTAGCAGAGATTTTTCCTCTCTTTTATAGACGCCAAACATGATTCGGAACGAAAAGTCACTCAGGAGCCTCAGTGTCTTCATCACATCTGGAGTTACCCAGGCTGGAGGGGGCAGGCCATGCTTCTTCTGCATGTGGGAAAGTGAGAGTTAGAATGCCAGAGTCCATACACATTTGGACAATGACAAAATTATTTGGCTTTTTACCACAGTATATCAAAAATTTTATGAAATAATGAACAGTGTAGGAATTACAGCACTTTTGGCCAGCAACAAGGTGTTTCAGCAGACTCCCCAGACAGGACATTTTTTTTTGTTTTGCACACCATTCTGTATTAATGTTTGCACATGTTTGCACACTTCCAGTTTGGCTTCCAGTTTGAGGATGCAGATTCACTTTCCCATTCAGCACATATTAATCGAGGAACTTGCCTAACTTGCTCTGTTGGTAAAGTCATTATGGGAATTTAATTGCATGTGTTATGGGTTGACTGAAGATTTGTACTAAATCATACATTATGCCAAAGCAGGATTCGATATAACTTGCTAAAAGTTTCGACTGGTTTCTTATGAAGGCAGGATAAATTTTGATTCGTCATACCACACACCAGTTTTCCCCTACAAGCAGTGGTGTTTCTGGATCGTGTTTATATATGGTTTCTTCTTTGCATGATAGAGTTTTAACCTTCATTTGTGGATGCAGCACTGGACTGTGTTCATAGACTGGTTTTCGGACGTGTTCCTGAGCCCATGCAGTGATTTCCACAACAGAATCATGTCTGTTTTCAGTGCAGTGCCGCATCAGAGAGCCCGCAGATCACAGCCATCTAATATTGGTTTTCGGGCCTTGACCCTTGCTTATAGAGATTTTTCTATAATTTTAATGATATTATGTACCGTAGATTTTATGATGAGGAACATTATTCTTAAATTGTCGAACTATTTGCCCTTGCAGTTTTCACAGAGTGGTTTACCCATCCCTATTGTTACTGCTGAGGGATGCTCTTTTTAACCCGATTAGTGGTGAGATGTTCCATCAGGTGTTTTTTTAGCATTACACATTTCCAGTCTTTTGTTGCCCCTGTCCCAACTTTTTTGAAATGTGTTACTGTCATCAAATTTAAAATGAGCACATATTTTTCATAAAACAATACAATTTCTCATTTTTAACATTTGATTTGTTGTCTTTCTTCTATTTTCAATTAAATATTGGTTTACTTTATTTGCAATTCACACACATTCTGTTTATATTTACATTATTGACATTATATATTTAAAAAATCCTCCTCTCACCTCCGCTAATTGGGGGGTGGTATGTGTGTGTGTGTGTGTGTGTGTATGTGTGTGTGTTCCTCAATCTCGGGTCCTCTACCAGAAGCCTGGGAGTTTGAGGGTTCTGCACAGTATCTTAGCTGTTCCTAGATCTGCACATTTCTGGACAGAGACCTCAGTTGTTGTACATGGGTTCTGTTGGAGCCACTCTCCAAGTTTGGGAGTCACAGCCTCTAATGCACTATTACCACTGGAACATTATTGACATTTTATTTACATTTTATTTACATTTTATTGGCTTTTTTGGAAACAGGGTTGTAAAACTGCACAAATTGTTCCTTAGACTATTGATAATTTTCTGTTGTCACATCAAATATATATTTCTTCATTAATATATGCATTTTATTATAAATACCTTATTTTAAAGTATTTAAAGCTAGATATTACTATTATTATAAGCACAAATGAACTACTCACTGTAAGAAAAATCACACTGTTACATGTAAATCTAAAATAATGCATAATCTATTTGGTTGGTACAAACATTTTAGGCTATTTACCCTTGTGGAACAGTTTAAAGCCTTTAGAGCCTTTGTAACTTTTGCTCTTGGCATCATTAGATGCCAACATTAAATAATGCACCAAATAGTCAAAAGGTATGCAGAACAGAATGAAACCAAATTAACATGGGATTTGACAATAACTCTCATATTACTGATACAGTTATCGTGCAATCTTTACAAATTTAGTAGCTATTGTAGAATTATATTTAGCAGCATGTGTTCACAGAGCCTCACCTCACATAAAAGTGTGTCGTAGACACTCCACATGGTCTCAAAGGAAGCTATCTTCAGTCCAGCTTCATTCTTCACCATCTCCATGAAGTGCTACTCAAAAAAGCACAGCATTCACTACATTCTCTGAAAAACTGCAATGTAATGCCATTGTCTCTTCCATACTCTCAATATAAAGGAAGCTAATTGACACTCTCTGTCAACCATGTCACAGAGGCATATTGTTCACCAGTACTTACTGTCAAACAATATTAATAGAAGTGGACAAATAAATCCCCTACTCACATGCGTCCTCCTGGTTGCAGGTGTGTGCACAGGTCACAGTATAAATAAGTTTATAAATATGTTTCCTTTTATATACATAAGTCAATTATACTTTAAGACTTTTATTTTTAACTTATTTTACTCTCAGGTCTTAATGACCTAATCTCTGTAAATTATATCTGCAGGCATAAAGTTCCCTGTTGGAAAAATCTATTTCAGAATTTTTCATTTTGTAAATGTAAAATAGCTAATCTTGACAAGAATGCAGTTAAAGGGAGTATTATGTTGAGTAGGTAAAAAGGAGAGAGATTCAAACGCACTTCGTAAGTCTTGGTCATACTGAGGAAGATCTCTGACTTTTCCTCTGTCTCTTTCATGAGAAATTGGTAGCGTAGGCAGTTTGGTAAAGGAAATGACAGCAGCTGGAAAACAAAAAAATGTGTCACACATTCACTAGTGATCACTCAGTGTTGAAAAAAATTCAAATGGGTATTTGATCCAACTTCTTTTATTATATTATTATTATTATTATTATTATTAATCTCAACGTAGGGACTAGTGAGTTATATGCAGTGTGCTGAGTATATGGGAGAAGGTGTCTGTTCCTACCTTCTCATCATGGGGGACTGTGTGTATTGGTATAGGCTGCCATTTCAAACCAGGAAACACTGGGTCACTGGGTGGGTAAAGACCAGCCAGATTTGAGGCTGCACTCATCAGAGTGCGATCAAAATCTGTGCTTCGTACAGCAATCTATGCAAGAGAAAGTAGATAGAGAATTGCAATCAGCACCTAGCATTAATAACATGAAATACAGCTGCAAGGTTACTCTAGGCAAGTGGATATGATCATAACCCTCATAACCAATAACCTGTGATGTTTGAGCCGTATCAAGCAACCATGGAAAATTTATGACGCATTCCTGTTTTCATGGCGTGACATATAAATTCATTGTTTCACCATTACAACACCTTACACCTTACAAAATATCAAAAAAATCTTTGCAATTTAAAATCAGCAACATGTTGACATCATGTATACCAAATTTGACATGAATCTGATGAACCATCTAGAAGATGTATAGCCGGGATTGCATGAAATGGAATGAAATGAAATGAATGAAAAAGCCATTCTTTCTGTGGTCAAATGGTGGTGCTATACCAGGGTCTCATTCTGGGCATGTGAATATTATCATAACCATCATAACCAATAAACTGTGAATAATAAATTTAGAACATAGCACCCAATATTTAGGTGAGCAAAAGTAAAGAAATAGATAGTCTTAAAGTATATAATACTTAATATGTGGTTGCATATCCCTTGCTTACAATAACTGGCAGTGTGTTTTGGGTCATTCTCTTGAAGTATGATGAAGTTCCTCCCAATTATATTGGATGCATGAGTTACATCATCAATAAAGATTAGTGAACCTGTTCCAGAAGCACCCATGCAAGCCCAAGTCATGACACTGCCTTCACTGTGCTTGACCGATGAGCTTGTATGTTTTGGATCATGAGCAGATCCTTTCATTTCTATTAATTAGCATTGGTCACACCAGATGTGAATAAAATGTGCCTGATGAAAAAAGGTCAATCACTCGAAAGGAAAGGACATGGCATGCAAACTCACAGAAAATCAGAAACTCCAACAGTCTCGACAGATATGACTGCATCAGTTTAAACTCTAAATCCATGTAGAGCCTTAAAGGTAAACTTTTTTTTTTTTTAAAGCCCACTTTAAGTTCATTATATTAATTACCACAGACCTCATAACGTGTATAGTTTTCACTCAGGAAACCTGTGTACCGTTTTCTCAGAAACTGGCCCAGTGCTGCCACATACCATCCTGCAAATTCACACAAAACAAACAGGTTATCAGCTAAGGCTGCAACAACTGCACAAGCAACCAAATCATGTAGTACAATGAATTTATTACTATAGGTTTTGCAGTAAGTTTAATACATTTGATACATTTTACTTTTAAAACAGCATTTGAAAATTAAATCGTTGGATCTCCGTCCAAACGAGCATTTCAGCGCCATATCAGAAATAATCTCCATCCATACAAACACACCTGAAAACTCATATCACATGACCAATCATGTAAACAGGAAGCACAGTGTCCACTCTGCAGTTGTTTTTTTTAGTTGCAGATCGCTTGAAAAATAGCATGCCTTCTGCACATTTAGGCAGTTGTAGCATTATAAAGTGCAGAATTAAACTGCACAACAGCTGCTAGCAAAGACAACAAGGTCAGCAATGCTTTTATGTATTTTGTTATCCATGCTGCACTCACTGGCGGTTCAAGGTTGATGCCGTTTGTTTTCATCTGGAAAAAAGTGTCACGTGATAGGAACCTAATGCATCAGGGAAAGCTATGTCATAACTGATAAGACCCAATCATGAAGCAAATGTTGTTCCCTGCATCATTGTTTCCAAAAACCTTTGTTTTCCCTCGTCCGCACTGAAACGAAACCTTTCAAACTAAAACAAAGTCAGCAGCGTTTCCAAAACTCTCAGTTTTAGAGGTTTGAAAACTCCAGAGTAGTATGGATGTCAGGCATAAACATAGCAAAAGTGATGCGTTTTAAAACAAAAACGTATTAGAGTGAACATAGCATAATTGTACAAAATACTGCTGTCTGTTCAATGTACTTTGATTTCAAAAGATTGGGAAAGTGTGTATTCATGCAGAGTTGTACTGTGTGTGTGTGTGTGTGTGTGTATACATGTGTATGTATAAAAGGTACCTTAGAAAGCTGTCCAAAACCCTGTGGCCAATCACTCTCCTTGTATGTGTCATTTGGATAGGAGCTGACTGCTGAACGGTCTCCATGGCGACATAACTAAAGGAAAAAGGACAAAAGTTTCTAACTGGCTATGATCGATTTTCCCTCTTTTCTCAGATTCAAAATGGCTTGACTTCAGTGTATAGCAAAAATAAAAATATATGGAACATATAATAAAATATGTTCCAAACTGTACAGCAATAGAAAAAATTAAGATACCACTTTTAAAATGGTAAGCATTATTAAGAGCGGTTTCTTAATTTCCATAGTTGTATATTAAAGGTGTTTTCACACTTTTTTTAATGTTTGGCTCTGAACCATGATTGATTCTCAGCTCATCTGAAGGCAGAGTATGTTCATTATGGGTTTGGTCTATCTAACCAGAGATCAATTCATTGAATACATCCATACTGTTGTACTCAATTTATTGCTTTATTGTACATCCATTTATTCATTGAAATTAGTTTATTTACTAAAAATATGAGGCTTTTTAAGATGCATGAGTTTTTAAGAGTTGTTTTCACTTATTGTTTTTTTTAATACTTTCTTTGCATGATTTATCTACGAGGTTTACCAAGAATTTTCATGCGCAATCAAGTGTACCCAAATTTTAGTGTTTCAGAAATATGAAGATGCAAATCAAGTTCTTCTAGATCACAGACTGACAATCTAGACATTCAAAATTGACCACAGCAAGTGATGCACCAGCTTAGTGGATCTGATTCCATCATTTTTTTTTTGTTCCCTACAATTGCTATACTGTTGCATTTCAAACATTTGTGTGTCAAACACAGGGTTACACATTAAAAATGTATGTTTAATGTTTAACATTTGATATATTCAATCATTCCTGAGAAAAATATTTTATAAGATTTAAATTTGAATCATGAATTGGGTGAATAATTACATGCCTATTAACTAGGCCTATGCAATAGATAAACTGTTCATTCGTCACAGTACCTAGCTTTCCCCACCCCGTTTCTTCTTCTAATTCTCTTCTCTTTTTTAGGCTACTGATGTTGATCATGTCACCATTCACCCACTCACTCACTCACTCACTCGTCATTCACTCACTAGTCCAGATAGCTCGCCTCTCCACCACAGTCAGGTAAATATAAATAAGAAGTTATGATGCACTGGTGGTTATTTAATAGGCTATTTAGTTATGTTTTGTGCGATTTGTGAATAATATTTCACTGTTGTGGACTTTTTTTGTAATAGTATGTGGCGGCAGGGGTGTGGTCGAGCATCATCTATGGATGTAAAGGAGGAATGATGAACCGGCAGGCAGGGGCGCCCTAATAGGTTAGGACATTTCCAGGGGCCCAGCATTGACAGGGGGCCCTTTGCCGATTTACTTTATGTTTATTAATTCTCAAATGCCTAGTTCAAAATAGCGACTTTTATATCCCACGTACACTTGGTATTAAAATGAGTCTTGGGCAATCTGATCACAACTGGACAGTGCTAAATACAAGTGTAAACGACCTCCAAGACACATTCAAGACTCATGTCAAGGTCATCTGCGGGGCATTTGACCACCTTCCTTCCGTAGTGTAAACGCTAACGTGTACCGATGCGTTCCCGACACAGATGTAACAGGAAAATACGTCATTAATGCTGGACAAATGGTGGTTGTTTTGGAAACAGGGTGACACAGTAGAAAAAAATGGAGAGGAGCACCGATGTAAGTAGTTGGAGTGCAAGAAAATAATGAAGGTATGTTACAGGTTTAATATTTTAATATAACTGTGCGGGGGACCTTTGACCTTCTAGTGGAAGTGATGATGTAGGCAGTAATGAAATTTGAACAGAATCGGTCAGTTGGACGCCTTGGAGACTCATGATAAACACAGGTGTAAACCGAACAACCCCCATGTACCCCCCAAGTGTACATGAATGCACTTTTTAAGCTATATTTCGGAATTGGGTTTGATAATAAGGAGATACTTTGTCTGTTAAAATAAGTTTGTTAATTAGATGACATTTATTGTATATAGTTACATATCAATTAAATAGTAATTTTAATATAAAATGTAACTGCATACAGTGAATCAGTAAATGAAGGAGACAGATGGATCAACTGGAACGTCTGTTATCTGCAGAATTTTGCAGCAGTGAGGGATCCAGTCGTTTTCTAATTACAGACAAGATTGATCCTACATTTAATACGGACACCCAGTGGTGAAAAGTAATATTTTTCTGTAACAGCTTACAGAGTTTTTAGATAAAATAGGACTTTAATTGTGGGTTTTCTGGGTCAGGCCTACTAGGTGTTTTTTGTTTGGGGTGGGACCCAATAGTATATTCTCTCCTAGGGCCCACATTTTCTAGCAGCGTCCCAGAGAGAGAAAGTGTGTGTGTGTGTGTGTGTGTGTGTGTGTGTGTGTGTGTGTCTCAGAGTGAAAGCGAAAGTGAATAAAACGTCTGTAGGAGACAATAGGAGAACAATAGGCCTATGCTATTGCTTGCCATCTCTCTCTCTCTCACACACACCAAAACGACTGGTGTTTGGGGGGGGTGTTATGATTCATGGAATGTTATTTTATTTCTGATCAGTTTAGTGAGTATGCCAATGTTAGCTAGGAACCACTAGAGAGTTAGTTAGTTCTAACAAACAGGAGGATGCTAATACTACCCTTAAGGTTCTTTTTATTATTATTTTGACATTTGTTACGTCAGAATGATCGTCACTGTCATCCAAATCTGGTGAAATACACGCAGGCTGTCAGGGTTATGCCACTAAGCATTTTTTCTCGGATGATTATAATAGCAGATAGTTAGATAGTTAATATGTAACACGGAATAAGCAGCATCATACTCACCACTGTGACAAATTTAAGTTTGCGTTCTCCAAACGAATATCCGAAGAAAAACAAGATTATAAAAATACATGGTCCCATGTTTCTAATCACAGGCGCAGTTACATGCAATATAGGCGGCCTGCTGAAAGTATACACAAGACGTGACAAGAACGATTTCTAACCAGAGATAAGTGGGGTTTCTCAGCTACTGTCCCGAGTCCGACTATGTGAAGACTCAAGCAAGCCTGAGTTAAAAACACTGAACAAACGAGGGTTGCCAGGTCAGCGTTCAAGACCAAGCCCACATTTTCAGATCCACATAATACATAACAGACCCAAACAATACACCACAGACCCAAATAATACACTTCAGACCCAAACAGTAGACTACAGACCAATATCATAAATTACCGGTCCAATCAGTAGACCACAGACCCACATAATATAATTCAGAGCCATAAAATATACTACAGATCCAAAAAGTGTCACATGACCCTAAACTACTACACTACAAACCAATAAAATGTATTTCAGACCGAAATAATGTTCCACAGACCCATATACAACCCTGATTCCAAAAAAGGCGGGACGCTGTGTAAAACGTAAATCAAAACAATGCAATGATTTGCAAATACAAAATCAAGATCTTTAATGCAAAGACAATACAATGACAAGATATTTAATGTTCAAATTGATAAACATGACCAAATTGAAAAACTATAGTTTTTTGTACCTATGCACTAATTCTGAATTGTTGAACTTTTGAAAGTGAAATTCTTTCCCATTCCTTCTTGATATACAACTCAACAGTCGTGATATTGCTCAACATTCAGGGATCTCCATTGTCGTATGTTTCACTTCATAATGTGCCACACACAGGTCCGGACTGCAGGGAGGCAAATCTAGTACCCATGCTCTTTTATTATGAAGCCATGCTGTTGTAACACGTGCAGAATATGGCTTGGTATTGCCTTGCTGGAATAAGCAGGGATGTCACTGAAAAAGACATCTGAATGGCAGCATATGCTGTGCCAAAACCTGTACACCCCTTTCAGCATTAATGTTGCCTACACAGATGTGCAAGTTACCCATGCCATGGGCATTAACACACCTCCAGACAGTCACAGATGCTGGCCTTTGAACTTTGCGCAGGTAACAGCAAAAGCATCTGGATTCTCATTTTCCACTTTAGCCCGGACGACATCCATAATTTCCAAAAACAATTTGAAATGTGGACTCCTCAGACCACTGCATAATTTTCCACTTTGCATCAGTCCATCTCAATGGTACACTGTACATTTCAAGTTTTATCTCTTTCGCACACGCACACACACACGCACACACACACACACACACACACACACACACACACACTCTCTCTCTCTCTCTCTCTCTCTCTCTCTCTGGCCATCCCTTATTATCTAGGTTGCTTGTTCTGTGTAACACCTTGTGTGGTGATGCTGAGTGTAAATCATAACATTTGAAAACAACAGGAGTCTCAGAATGCAATAGGGCCGGTATGTTTGCATTTTTGTTTTTGTTTGTTTGCTGTCCATAATGTCAGGGAAGTGAGCTGTCTGTTTGCTAACCGAGTGGAATGAATCTGACTGGTAACACTACATTTGAAGCAGAATTGATAAAGTGATGTACTTCAGAAAATACCAATATTTTTGTACCATTATTCCCTTTGTATATGATTTTATGTTCTTTGGTTTTGTAGACTCCAGGCCTCCTACACAGACAGACACAGACAGATCTTCTTCAGAAGCTCCACCCCAAAAATTAATGGCACATTGCCAAAGCAATGACAATGACTACAGGCTGTTCTTCTCGCTGACATTTTACCCACTCTACTGCTCAAACTGACAACACCATTTTTCATATGCAAGTGTCTTGTAGGTATTGCCTGTATATACATACACACTATAAATAGAGTTAGTTTGAAAATGCAGTTTGTAATTTCTAGGCCTATGATTATATCATAACCTTTTACCCGATGTTACAACATTGGCATGCAATGACACTCATAAAAGTCTTTTGTTTCAGGATTTTGTTTGCTTGATAACCCCTTCGTAACAATTGTTACTTGTCTCTCGGGCAGCTAGGAACTCTAAAAACTACAAACTACTCCATTACATTAGGAACACAGTAGGATTTTACTGCTCAATAAATCAATAGCAAATGAACACAAGACAGAAACCTCTATATGTGATCTACTTTACATTGTTGCTGTGTATGAATGTCCAACATCCTTGTACTTTGATTGAGTTTCTGTACTCTGGTGTGTTGCCGTGGCATACATTTTCTTCAGGATGAGCATATTAGGTTAATGTTTATGTGTTTGTGTTTGTCTCTTATTATGAACTGTGCTCTAGTTGTGTCTGTAAGTGTGATCTTTGCCAGTGTGAGATCAGGACTGGGCGAGCTCTTCTTTCTCTCCCACGTGGTCTATTTCAGCAGGTACGGCTTCTTCCACTTGAATGGGGTTTTTGAATGAAGTAAAATGGAACAAGGATGATTATTTTGGTAAAACAGGTCAGTCATAATTCTTTATCTGCTCAAATACTCCAATCCTGTATTCCATAGCAGTAACTGAGCCCTCCGTTATTGAGTTGCGCTTAGAATCAAGTCCGAATCATGAAGGAATCATTTTCTGAATCAGTTCTTCTGAACCAGTTGAAAAGGCTAGCTGATTTGTCAGTTATGCAATGTTGGTGTTATTGGCTTTTAAATTTGAAGGAAGGAAAAATTTGTTACACTTTTGGGTGTACTGTTAGTCGTTTTATTCAGACTGTTGATAGATTCCTAGAATGATTCTTTAAAATCCTTTAAAATGGAAGGTGAATGAAAGAAACCTGTGTACAGGCTTTTGCACAACATACATGCATATTTTGTCTAGAATTTTGTGGTGTAGGTTGGAGGGGGGTGTAATAGAATTGGATATGGATGAAATGAAATCTTTTCAGCTACTTTCTCCCCCTAGTCTTCTTTCCATCAGTCCCACAGAGAAGGTCTGGTTCTGGCTTGTCCTCTGGGGAAATCTTTCAGGAATGGTGGCCCTTAATAGTGAATGATAACAATGAAGACTTTGTTCAAGATGAGAAAGGAGAGGTGGGATGAGATACATTTGTTTGTCGGAAAATCATTTGCAGGGTGCTTTCTCTTTCCTGACAGAGGAACAACGCACCAGACCCCTGACCTTCTCAGGCAAATTGTACATCCTGAAATGAGCCGTGTGTGTGCGCATGTGTGTGCTTATTGGGGTGCTTAATGCTTATGTTTGCCTGTGTGGATTATTGGCCTCTTTTTTTTTCTTGGCTCAGAAATGCGCTTTTGATTTTAATTGTGATGTGAAACATGACTGTCGTTAACACAGAATATTTAGCGTGAAACAACGTGTGCTTTTGAGACGGACATTTCCGTGATCCTGTCTCAAGTGACGCTGAATGTTAACCTGTCTGTTACACTGCACAACAAAGTTTTTGCTTCTTGAACACTGTTGGGTGTTTCTTATAGATTTTTGGGTGCTGATCATGAATATCACATCATCACGTACTGTTTCAGAGAAATCTTCAGTTTTGTCATGATTTTTTCTTATATTTGTATCCAAACATTTTCGCTCCCGTAAGTGACTCATCAACAACGGTGTGTGCAGCCTGGGCATGTCCAGGCGTGGGATCACGCCAGGTTGGAAGCTGTTCTGTGGAAGTTGACATCCTGGGCATGCCTGTGCAGGTCTGAACGAGCTTGACTATGTCTCAGCATGCTATAAAGGTGGCTTGCATACACCGATCCTGCTCATTTGGTTAATATAGATAATCAGGAAAATATGAAAATTAGGAGCAAAACACTTTTAATTCTGTTGAATTTAATAGCTTATGTGAAACATAAACGTGACTAAATATGCTAAATACATATAAGTGTCGAGTTCCTACGTGATGTAGTAAAACCAAAACTATATTTGTGCATACCCAGTAGGTACCTGTCACAATCAGCAAAAACCTTTCAGGAAGCAAGACTTTTAAAAAACATTATTGTGCAGTGTTATTAATCATAATGACTTCCTCTATGCTGTTGTAAATTACAGTCTTTGTAAATGATTTCTCAGAATGAGCACCTGCCCATGCTGACATGCCAAACAAAACAGATACAAAATTAAGGTAATTAGAAGCCTTATTAATAGCTCTTGTCCAAGTAATCACTTTGAAAAGTTCAAGCAGGTTCTAGTTTAGCAAGAACATTTAACATTAGTTTATTATGGTAGGGCTGAACCTACAAGATAGAGGTTAAACAAGGTTTAGAGCTGTTTTTTTTCTGAGTGGTATTTTAATTTGAATTTTTGCTGCATCAATTAGTTTGATTAAGACACTAGCAAATCCATCAAGGTGAAAAATCAAAATTAATCCTGGCCAGTGTAAAAAATGCAAAACAGCAATGTTATTTTTTTTTATATTAATCAATAGTTATCCCTTTTTGATTCAAAACTGATTGAAAATTCATCTGATATATGCTGCCATTCTGGAAATCTGAGTTAAGGTACAAAGTAATGGAGCATCAGGATTACAGTGACCCTAGTTTCTGTAGAACTAAAATTAAATGTTTTAATGCAATTCTGATTCACTTTGGTGAAACTGAATTAATAGAGAATCTTGAATTCAATCCAGACTTAAGCTTTGTTGGTTTGTAGTCTAAAAGTACTTGCATTGTGTTTCTGTAATTCTTATTTCAAAAATAAGTTTATATAGTAATATTTGAATACTAACATCATAAATAGTAGTACTTTTTTCACCACCTTTTGTTTGAGTACCGATCCAGCAAACCTTAAAAAGGAACAAAAAAAAAAAGGCTGAACATTTTGTTTTTTGGATATACAGAGAAAATAAACCTTTGTATTCTGCAGCTTTTCACTGGTGTTAAATACAGTGTCGATAATTTATCAAATCAGAACCGGTGGTTTATTACAATAATCTTCACCTAGCCCAGGCCCAAATGCATATGCTAGGAGGAAAAAGTGTACATAATTACAAAATCCTTACTAAATGCAGCTAAAATGGTTAACAATGTTAGAATTACAGTACACAATTAAAACAACAAACCCCGAAGTTATGCAGTGGAAAAACAGTTTTAAATCTCAGTTGTGGTCCCAGAAAACCCATGCACAATTTATTTCTGTCTTCTGCACAATAAGAACAATTCAACACTTCACTGACTTACAATTAAGCCGATCCAGCAAAATGAGCCACAGTGACCCAAAAACCCCTAAATAGGTTATGGGCAAAGAATAACCTTCAAAATGGTGCAATCTCTCCTGAATGTGGCTTAGTGGGCAAAATTTTGTTTACAATCTTTTAAGAAATTTTATTGGCTTGCAGTGACATAGACTATTATTAATTATTTTAAATATGGAGAGAGGAAGCCCAAGCTTCTTTTTTTTTTTTTTATACTAAAATTCTGGGGGTTTCCCAAATGAAAATGTGCAAAATTAGCTCGGGTTTTGAGTGATTTTTCTTTTGAACGAGTTTTGAGCTGATTTTTGGACTACTTACTCATGTTATTCATAAGAGAGACTTTAAGAGATGAAAAAGGCAGTTTCGGCATCCAAATTTTTTTTCAATAATCTCGATGAATTTGGCATGTTTTGGCTTGTAGCTTTAAACTACCCTGTGCAACTTCAGACTCATTTTGTAGGATTGGGTCACATATTAGAGCACTAGAAAAGCAACAATGTACATTGCACGGTGCTCCCATGACCTGAAATAAAAACCTTCAATGAAACAGAGCAAATTAGTTGAGTAGTTAATACAAATACACAGACTAGGATTTTAAGTAATATAAACACTTCAAGATGTATTTATTATATCAGCGACACAACTTTGAGTGTTGTGCCTTATTCTATTTAATCGTACAGGTCTAAAAGAGTTTACCTTCACTTTTTCAAGTCTTTAAGTTGCACACATACAGTATATAATAAATACTAGATGACACAGTCTTCCATGTACATGCAAGTGGTTACAGCAGTGTGCTCTGGCTTTCTTTCTCCACAGTGAGTGTAAATTAAATGGATTCAGAATGAAACTGCTGTCGGAGATTATTGCACTGATGTCAGACCTCAGCAAAGACTCAGAACATGTTGAAATCATAAATTTTGGTTCTGAACTAATCAGAAATGCCCGAAGGTTTGTCTGTAGTTTAAGTACGTCAAGAATAAATGCAGTTTTAGACTGTATTGTCTACAAAGAACATAAGACTACAGGATGAAAAGCCAGGCTACAAGCCGGACCGTCTGCACCATTTTAGTTATTTATGACTACTATCACAATCCACAAAGACAATCATTATTGGGTTCAAACATTATTTTTATCATATCATCAAAGGCGCGTGTCATTTCCCTCCTGTTACCAGTGTGCCTGTCTTTCCTCTGCTACTGTCTGGAGGAAATGGGAGTGACTGGCGTACAGGGGCTGAGAAGAATCAACGTCGCACCAGCTCACCTCTCCTGCATCGTCACCTGCTTGCAAAGGCAGCTCACTCACACTGTCACCTGAGGCACAAGGAGAAACTAGAAACTATTAGAGCCTGTTATATTTCATGTCTTTTCTGCTAGGGTTTATTTCATGGCAAAGTCACTTAGGGTGAAGTTTAATCACTGGTTTATAGATAGCTGAACTCAAAAGTAATACCTCAATGCTCAATCTCAGTATATGGACCGACAGATGGTCTCTGTCTCTGGGCCAAATATTAAGTATTCTAACATTTAATATTATAGCTAGCTAACCTTTAGAAGGCTAGACAAGGTGTCTGTGTCGATTCTCTGCCGCTTTCACATCTGCGATCGGTATAAATGTCACATTTTGACTCTTGTTTTATTGTAATTCATTCTGGAGGTGAAGCCAGCTACTGCCTGCGCTTGTCACCTTGAAGAGTGACTTTAGGCCTGGTTTTATTTAGGAATTAAGAGAACTTCGATAAAATAGAAATAAAAGTGGCAAGTGACTTCAACAACCCTTAAAATATAAAACTGTTAGGCCTATACTGGCAAAAACTGAAGTGCACATGACTTTCTGAGCTAAAATATATTTTCTTTTGCAACTAGAACATTAGTATTTTAAAGCCTGTTGACCCCCAAAAGTGAAAAGGAAGAAAAACACCTTTAAAGATTTAATTCCAACTACTGTGCATGAGCATCGCAGCCATTTTAACACCATGTCCTCCACAACCCCAGACTAGAACACTGAATCATGTTTGCACTACATGTGCTACTTTGTACCTAGATAATCTGAATGGGAAATTATCTATTTTATTCTTAGTAACAATTTTATTCTATTCTATTTTATTACTACTTTTATCTTATTTTTGGCACTATGTGGCACAGTGAGATACTTTGCTGTTTCGTTGTTTCATACAATGACTGAAAATACTTGAACTTGGTATCTGATTGCACAGTAAAATGATTAGATTTGTGGGTTTTTTTTCGCTACATCACATAACTATCTAACAACATTATCAATAAAGAGGAGATTTGTTGACTGTTTTACGTCCACATTTGGTAAACTGGATCCTTAACGACCAAGATATTTGCAGGAAAATAACCAAGTAAATAAAAAATATTTACACATCATTTTGTTGAAATATGTTTATGGATTCTCAAAGCTGAAGTGTGATAAGTACTGTATGTTATACTGGTGTTATAAGCATACAGAAAAATACTATACGCAGAAAATCTCATTTTTTTGCCAAAACCTGAGCCACCTATATACAGTATATACAGTACTGTGCCAAAGTCTTGAGCCACCCCTCACTTCTTTATATTTTGCTAGGAAAATAGGTACAGTAATTTATTGCAACACGTGCAAACCTACATGTAAATACAGTATATAACACAGTTTGAATAGTTCTAACGAGCTTTAAAGTCAATATTTGGTATGATCACCGTTATTCTTCAGCACCGCCTGAACTCTTAGGTAAGCATTCTTGAAATTTCTTTAGGTAGTCTTAAGGAATAGCTCTCCAGGCTTCTTGACGGACATTCCAAAGCTCCTCTTGGACGTTGGCTGCCTTTTGTTCCGTTCTCTATCAAGATGATCCCACACTGCTTCAATGATGTTGAGATCCGGGCTTTGGGCAGGCAAATCCATGACTGATAGTGTTCCATCATGTTTTTCTTTTTTTATCTATCGAGGTATGCAGGAAGCCCGGAGAACTACAGAATTCCTCAAGACTACATTAAAGAAATACAAGAACGTTTGGTCCTTTGGAAACAAAATATGAAGAAATGAGAGGCTAAAGACTTTTATACAGTACTGTACATACGCCACATACTATATACAGTACTGTGTAAAAGTCAGAGGCTTTTTTATTTTGAATCAAATAGCCATTCAGCATTTATTGCTAATTACTTGGTGGCCAGCAATGATGGGGAATAATGGAAAAATGTACAGTACATCAGTTCTATTTTCAGTCCAACAGCCATTCAATACTTATTTAAGCAATTCAAAATTAAAGTTCCATATTACAAATAAAATATTTGCAGACTTTATACTGCTTGAGCGTTGAAGACCTTTAGTGATTTAAGAACAATAATGATGGGACAATGTATTTAATAGAAAGAAAGAAAAAAAAAACTCACACAAAGGTTATATCTGCTTTCACTTTATTAAACCTATTGCTAAATAATATGTATAATATATATGTATATCATTCCATGCAAATTTTTATTACCTGTTTCATCATGAAAGTTAACAGCAACTGTTTCCATCCAGGAATTGTCTGTGTTTCTTGGGTCATCCACATAACCTTTATATACCTAAGCGAAAGACACAACACAACTGTAACTCACAATGCAAGAAGATTTTATTTGTCATTCTTTTTCTAAATAGACCATTTCTAACCTGAAAGCCAGGTGAACTGAACAGCTCTGAGATCCGCCCCTGGATCTCTTTGCGCTCTTGTGGAGATGCCTTGAGAGAGTCCAAAGCTTCCTCTGAGAATTCTCGTTGCAGAGTCAGAGACACCAACTCTCCTGGGTCGACCATACCCTGATCAAAGATTAGGAAACAACAGAATGCATGTGTAACTCATAGCTCAAAATGTTTCGTACCAACTGAATTTAATGAATTCTCAAGATATATCTATATCTATATCTAT
>JAQQZU010042790.1:0-21654 GCA_030068025.1 Parauchenoglanis punctatus | reverse complement strand
GACTGTGACGGCCATTCCAGAACATTGTACTTCTCCCTCTGCATGAATGCCTTTGTAGATTTCGACCTGTGTTTTGGATCATTGTCTTGTTGGAATATCCAACCCCTGCGGAACTTCAACTTTGTGACTGATGCTTGAACATTATCCTGAAGAATTTGCTGATATTGGGTTGAATTCATCTGACCCACGACTTTAACAAGGGCCCCAGTCCCTGAACTAGCCACACAGCCCCACAGCATGACGGAGGTTTTAGTGAGAACCTTATTTAAACCTCTAAATGAGGTTTTGCATACAAGCGACTCTGTTTGTGGTGTGAGTGTAGTAAGGGCTTCTTTGTTCTTTGTGCAAATTGTGCTGAAATGTAAAACGATGTACAGATACACCATCTGCAGTGAGATGTTCTTGCAGGTCTTTGGAGGTGTTCTGTGGGTTGTCTATAACCATTCTCACAATCCTCCACATGTGCCGCTCCTGTATTTTTCTTGGCCTGCCAGACCTGGGTTTAACAGCAACTGTGCCTGTGGCCTTCCATTTCCTGATTACATTCCTTACAGTTGAAACTGACAGTTTAAACCTCTGAGATAGCTTTTTGTTGCCTTCCCCTAAACCATGATACTGAACAAGCTTTGTTTTCAGATCTTTTGAGAGTTGCCTTGGGGATCCCATGCTTTCACTCTTCAGAGGAGAGTCATAGAGAAGCACAGCTTGCAACTGAAAATACCACCTTAAATACCTTTTCTCATGATTGAACACACCTGTCTATGAAGTTCAAGGCTTAATGAGCTAATCCAACCAATTTGGTGTTGCAAGTAATCAGTATTGAGCAGGTACATGCATTCAAATCAGCAAAATTACAAGGGTACCCAAATTTTTGCACAGCCAGTTTTTCACATTTGATTTAATTTCATACAACTAAATACTGCTTCACTAAAAGTCTTTGTTCGGAAAACACCCCAGTACTCAGATGTTCCAAGGAAATGAATGACATACCACTTTTCTCTTTTTTGTTGAAAGTAGAGTAAATTACCCATGACCCAGATGCGGTATAGATAATGGATGGATGGATGGTAGAGTAAATTATTATGCAGGCTGAGAGGGGTTCCCAAACTTTTTCATATGACTGTAAAATAAGAGAATATAGTTACTGTAATGATACATCAGGTGTCAACTGGTATCAGGCTCAATGGCATTACAGAACATACTACAGACATCTGGCTACCATCACTTCTAGAGTTATGCAACTATTGCGCTGACCCAAACATTCGGTGTGTGGACTGGTTTGCACTTTCTGGATGGATAATGGTTCTGACTGAGTGGAGAACCTCTTGGGACACTGGTTTCATTGCTATCATGTCCAGCTCAACTTTATTGCTGTGGAGCACTCAACACCAAGACAAACATCTGGGAGAACTGAGACTGCAAAGAAAAGTGGAATTTCCTCTGTCACTGGAGGTAATAAACATTGAAATAAAAAAAATTCAGGATTCCTTAAGATGGCAGATTGCCTCTCAGAGCTGTTCAAAAGTTCATTTGATGGATACCCATTATGTTACATTAGTACACAGAATATATTAAGAATAGGTCTCTTTCTCTCTGAAGAGATAATATCCACAAGTTGAATCAACCTTCAGGAAGAACACATGATAAAGTCATGATAAATTCTGCTGTGGAGGATGCAACACCAAGATAAACTTCTAGGAGAACTGGGAGACTGTATTTTGTTGAGATAGCATTTTTCCCCTCAGATATGAACAAAGGATTTACATTTGATGGATATTAATTATATCTTACTGCATACATTATACATATATAAAAAATGTTAGTCTATCTTACAGAATAATATGTCAGACAGTGCACAGAGTTATACATGACAGATGCACACTCATTCTATTTGTATATTAGGAAGGTATTCTTAATGTTGATATTTGTATGTATGTATTGGAAAACAAGCATCTCAAAAGTATATTTCATTAAATTAAACACTTAAAAGTAATTAAATTTGATTAAATGTATTACAGTATGGTATTGTACAGTAATGTAGTTATTAAGTATAATGAGTACATACAGTCAAATTTAGAAAATACCTGGACAAATTTCAGTACTTTCAATACAGAACAATAATAAAAAAAAATTATTCTAGGAAAAGCTTCATTAAAGCTATTAAGTTAATAATTAATGTGTCATTTAATCATTTGTGTTATTTGGTATTACTGTAGCATGTCCCATCTCCTCCCCTCTCAGTGCACAAGTTGCTTTGTTTACTTTGTTTTTGCAAATGTTTTTTTTTTTAGTTTTACTCTGGAATAAGTGTGAATGCTATGTGCCAAGTTGCTATGGCAACAAATCAGTTGTCATACTTACATAATTTGACTGTTGTCATGGATCTGCCCTTTGCTACCTGCACAGAATGTGCTTTGTGAACTCTATTTCCCATGAGCACTTGCACTCAACCAAAATGGCCAACACACACTTGGGATTTGTGTCACATGACTGCTGATTGTATGCAGGAGCATGCGATCTACACTCACACACGCTATATAAAGACTTTCAGATGCTCTTTGCACTTTGTGACGCATCACTTATTTGAACCCTTTGTTGTCTGCAACTGCCAAACCTTTTGTTCTGTGTTTGATATTCCTGGTTTTGACTCTGTTTCTATTTTTTGCATATTCTGTTTTGCCTGCTGTACTCTGCCGATCACCTGATCCCTGTATGTGTTTCGACTGTGAATTTGCCTGCCTATTCTTGTACCTTTGCATCTGTGAGTTCAATAAACACATCTGTTTTGACTGCTAACTCCTACCTGCGCATGTGTCCAACCACACCCCACAAATGTGACAGAATGCTTTGCCAAAACATGGACGCAGCAGGATCATGGGAGGATGGCAGCACACACACCAGGGCCACCTTTTTTCTTCAACAAAGGTGGACAGATACCCTGACACCTTACAACAGTGTGGACTTTCCGACCGATGGGTTCGTGCTCCAGTGCTGCTTGTAATTTACAGTAATATAGTATGTGGTTTGATTTACTGTTGTACATGTGTGTGTTTAAAAACAAGTATTTAAAAAATGCATTGTATAAATTATTTTTTTTCACAGTATTGTATTTACTAAGTATAATTTAAAAAGAAATCAAAATGTACTTGTTAGCATATGAGACTATATATAAAAAAAGTTTACAAAGAGTCAGTATCAGTAATTAATGTTGGATTAAAGCTACCAATTGAAGTCCAAGATTTGCTTTATTTGCCATTACTGTGGCATGGTCCCCCCTCCCTTGAGCTGTTTTGTTTACTCTATTTCTGCATGTTTTTTTTTAAGTCTGAGTCTCAATAAAATGTGAACACTGTGCACTGAGTTGACACAGAAGAGTGGAAAGACTTACTGAGCTCAGATGCTTCATAGCAGAGATTAAATTTTTCTTTTTTGTTTTACCATAATAATATAAGACATGTTGCCTGAGACCAGGTTTAAAGCCATTGCAGAACAAAATACAGATCTGGCAACAATCAACACTACTGAAGAACACCAAAGACTTGTAAACATTGGAAACCATGCTGTATCAGGCCAGATTTAGTTGTACAGAACAAACATAGTCAAAAACACCTGGGAGTGGTCTGATGGGGAACCAGTTTCTTTCTCAAAATGGCAAAGTAATGGGCCTTCCATTGGTCTTGGGAGTCTAACACATAATTGCGCTGTTGTGTGTAATGGATTGTGGGTGAAAGATGAATGTGAATGGACTCATCCTTTCTACTGTACCATATTTTTGATTCTGGGCAATGAGATTAAGACATGGGACGAGGCTCTTCAGTATTGCACAAAATCCGCTACAATGGTTTGGCTTCTCTGCCCAATGAAACACAACTGCAGCTGGGAAAACTGGAGCTTGCGCTGACCCAAATAGTTAGTGTGTGGACCAGCCTGTGCTTCATAGACGGAAAATGGTTCTGACTGCAGAAGTGAAGAGCTTCTAGGGACTCTGCCAGGGACAAAGCAGCCCGCAGGGACACTGGTTTCATTGCCATCATGTCCATCTCAACCTTATCATTGTGGAGTGTTCAACACCAATACAAATATCTGGGAGAACCGAGACTGCAACGAGAAGCTGAATGTCCTCTGCTGGAGGTGCGTCATAAGCAATCATAATAATTGCTGTGTTGTGATGGCAGGTTCTCCCTCAGATCTGTACAAAGGATTTACATTTGACTGTTCATAAAGCATTATACTACCTTATTATGTTAGGTATATAACATGAAAAATTGTTAGTCTATCTTAGAGAATAATATGTCAGAAAATGGACAGAATAATGCATGACAGATGTACTCTCTCTCTCGCTCTCTCTCTCTCTCTCTCTCTCTCTCTCTCTCTCTCTCTTTTAACAGATAATTTTCCACAAGCTGGATCCTCTGGAAGAATATGAGATATATACATAGCACAATACTATATACAATAAATTCATGTGTCCTTGGCATTTAATTAATAGGAAACTGGGTGTTGAATCCATTTTAGGCACTGATATATCAATGAAACAAAGAATTGTTAAGAATAAGTATTCCACTTAAGAATAATTATGATCTTGTCCTCAAAGGCACCCCCCACCCCCCAAAAAACCCAAAAACAACAGCAACAAAAAAGATGACTGGGGGAACTCCCAAATGTTCCCAAATATCTCATAATGATCTGAGATAGTTTCAGACTGTAGAACAGCATCAATATTTTCTATACTTAATCCAAAAGTTAGCTTTAGACAAATGAACAAATGAAGGAAGACCACTTTGAGTACCTCTTGTAATTGTAGAAGCCAAAG
This sequence comes from Parauchenoglanis punctatus, assembly GCA_030068025.1. Taxonomy (NCBI): domain Eukaryota; kingdom Metazoa; phylum Chordata; class Actinopteri; order Siluriformes; family Auchenoglanididae; genus Parauchenoglanis; species Parauchenoglanis punctatus. The sequence continues at coordinate 16,841 of JAQQZU010042790.1, read as the reverse complement.
GTAACTTGTATTAATCTTGTGACGTCTGAATCAATTTATTATTAAAATATTTATACAAATTTGTCTTTTCCTGATGTGTGTTGGCTGAATCTGTATTTTAATACCAGGTTTTTAATACAAAGAGTGAGAATTTAATATAACTGTACAGTATATAATCTTTTTATATATGTAAATAATATAATGTATAACTGTGTATGATGTTTTCACATGTAGGCCTATGTATTTTGACAAATTATTCCAGCAGATTATTTAAAGCTTGTCATGTTGGCAGGCCTGGAACAGAGTCAAAATCCCCTGATAACTAACAATTTCCTCTGACCAGAGATCACATTATTAGTCCCCGAACACAATGTTTTAATTTGACAAAATAGGTGTGTGTGAATTTCTATTATATCTCACTTTTACATGCTGAAAAATAGAGGTGATATGTAAAAAACAATCTGTACTCTTTTTTCTGCAACAAAAGACAGATGTCAGATGGATGACTGAAAAACAAACAGTTAGACTTTAGCCTTTAGACTGAATGAAGCTCAGTATTGAACCCTAACGCCACAACTCAAACGCCACTTAATAATTGTTACACTTTAAAATAAATGTTGTGTCAAATGTGTCATTTCTTTTTTCCCTTTTGTATGTTTTTTTTCTTCTTGTTTTAAAGGAGCCATGTTACGTTGATCACCGAGGCTCAGGAACAGGGCTATGTCGAAATCGCTGCTTTAGTATAGGGGAAAGTGACGACTATGCCCTACGCTTCATAATGAAATGAGTCAGACACTATGATGGAGCAACGTTGCCACATAGTGGTTATAGCTCACACTTCAATGTAGATGCCTTTCCGTTCATTTTTTGCAGAGGTCATAATGTAGTTTCTGTCACTGATTATACCAAATTTACATTATAGATATAAATTGTTTTTTAGTGTATTTGCAATTTTAAAAGCTAATTATCTTGGTGTTATTTTGTAACATTCCTCTTAAGGCTTGCTGATTAGAAATCTAAAATACAGATTTCTATAAAATTGCTTTCTGACAATCTCTAATGCAAATCAAACTGAACTGAACTGAACTGAATGTGATGGAGTAAAGAAAAAGATAAAAAAAAGTCCACGACAGGTTTTGAGCTTATTGGATTCTTTTATTTGACGTTACTGGAGCATTAGTGACACATGGATAGAACAAGTAACCCGTTTCACTCACCTTTTTTCATGCAACCTCAGCTCAGATGTCCCACTAACTAACACTAACACAGAACTGGCTTCCCTGCACTAAAGTAGGCTGGAACAGAAGCTTGGACTGATTTCCCTATGACTACCTAAAACCTAGTCAAGCAGATAACAAGCGATTTGTCATGATAAAGAGCTTTTCCTGTATGCGGTCTTCTTAAATGTAAAAAAAAAAAAGACACTGGATTTCCAGTTGTGTGAATAAAAACATGATTATGAGTTTAACAGCTTTATGGACAGTGAGATATAGAAAAAAACAGCTATTAAATTGTTACAACCATATGGAGAATACCAATAAAACAGTCGTGTTGCCATGACGATCGTTTTAGTTCCATGCCTCTATCTGTTCTGTACATCAACACTACATAGTGATGCTCTGATATCTCGTTTAGTAGCACTATCAGGGCCGGGACCATTATCAGAGGCTGCAGTACCGCCTAATTTACTGAGCAGATCTCCATTCAGTGTTACAGCCTTCAATTCTGCACCTTTATGTGGAATAACAGCAAAAAGTGCACAACGCCGGGCCGACTAGCTGCCTCACATAAACACAAACACACAAATTAAACACACACAGTGCCAGAAAGGCCTAGAGAAAGGGAATGAAAACAACCAGTATTTTACAGTTCAGACTTTCAGCTTCACACCGATACACGCACTCAGTTCATATAGAAATAAATGTAAAAAAAGTTAATTAAACTGCTTTTTCTCCCCATTTTCCTCTATTTCCATCACACTGTCGCTTTCTTTCTTTGCCTGCTCGGCTTCCTTCTGCCTTCTGAAATGGAAGAAGTCCAGAAAAAAAAAGTCTCTAGAATAAGATAATTATCTACAATATTACTTACATTACTCTGACATGCAGAACGGCAGGATGTCAAACAGTGTTTGTATTTTTTAAGTGAAGGTGAACAATGGCTGAGAGATTTGAAATATAAAGGCATCATGTAGTGATGTCACATCTGGCACAGCTGTATAAAACTCGCTGCTTTGGGCAGTCACATGACTGGCAATGCATAAAGCATGTTGACTTGACTGGTTTGGTTTTAGGAATGAAACTTCACATTTTCATGGGATTTAGTGTATACAAAGGTGTATATTTGTATTTGTACGTTGCTATTAATAGTAATCCTGGTGTATATCCCTAACCTGGTGTATATCAGTGGACAAAACAGCTTAGGTGTCAGGACCTGCTCTTCATGGCACACGTGAACGTGCCCGATGGACTCGGCCGATGGAAGCGCGCACTTCCACATTGTGGTACGTGCGACAGAGTATAAACTCCCAGCCAGATCATGTGACCTGTAATAGGATTTCATTTACATTTACGTCATTTGGCAGACATAAATAATTAACATATATAAGACCAACGTCACAACGTCCCGCGTGCTATTGCCATGCCTTTAGTTTTCCATGTTTGTATTTCAGGTATTTGGACTCTGTTTTCTGTGTTTTGCTTAATTTTTGATATCCTGTTTGCTGATCGCTAGACCTGTTTCTGTTCTCTGGCTTATTCTCTTGTGCCTGGCGAATTTGTACCTCTGCCTCGTGTGTTTTTAAAATAAACACAATGAGTTTTACAGTGCCGTCTCCTCACCTGCGCATGTGTTCCGCCAAACCCCGCATACCTGACATTAGGATGTGCACCAAGCAACAGCCCTCTTGTTTTCTACTGGCTCACAAGACTGAGGCTCATGAGTTCACAAGTTTACCTAGATAAAATCACCATGAAGCAAACTATACCAGAACTAATTTACTTTTCAGACAGGTGAAAATTATTTGTGTTTGGTCTGACTGCTATTTTAGCTGAAAAAGACACCTGAAAACTATGCTTTTCTGCTCTCATATCCATCATAGCAAGGGGACAAATATTGGCTAAACTGTACATGTTGTCACCTCCTTGTATAAGAGGTTACACTGAATCAAGCCACTATTTGACGCTCCAGCCATCAAACCAAACCTATCACACAATTCATGGACACACATGGTGCCTTGTAAAAAAAAAACACCAAAGAAAAAAAGAAATTACACTTTTGACACAACATCCATTTTAAAGCTTAGGATATTGATATTATAATTTAATACAATGTTTCAAAGAGTTTCAAATATTCAAGAAGCCTTAACTGTCAGGTAAAGACAGATTTCAAGCCAAAACTAATGTAATAACTGTGCCTCTCTTGTATTAACAGTCTGTAACACGTATTGTTGTGAGTTTGAGTTGTGGTGTTAGGGTTGAATACTGAGCTTTGTTCTGTCCAAAGGCTAATTTTAGGCTAATGAGTAACAATTTTTCTTGAAATGGTGTCTCTGTCATTTCTGTCCTGTCAGTAAAATTCTGTAATTTTATTTTCAATCCTGGATTTTCATAGCAGGTTTAGGATGTTCAGTTTTATATCATGTATAATGCTCTTTTCAAAAACTCAAAGAGGCTTACAGGAAGTTAAAAAAAAATATTGGTAAGTTAGGAAAACTTTTAAGAGTAGTACATTCATGTAATTGGTTTTAAAAATGTAAAGTATGTGTGTTATGGTCAAATTGGCTAACAATGAGCAAATTATGCCAACAATTGAAGTGAAATGGGGTTTTACCAAGTATTGATATGGGGTAGAGGGAGTCACATACAGTCCCCTTTTGAAAGTATTGGAATGTCAAGGCCAATACTTTTCTTTTTGCTATGCACTGAATATATTTGTGTTTGAGTTCAAAACATGAATATGGGATGATAGATAAGAATTTCAGCTTCCATTTGTGTTATAAAACTTAAAATAGGGCACCTTTTGTTTGAACCCACCAATTTTTCAAGTGATCAAACATATTGGAACAAGTGGCTGACAGATGTTTCTTGTTGCCCAGATGTGGCCTGTTTAAACAATTAAGAGCTCTGAATATTTATTCTTGGTCTGAGATGTCAGCGGGTTGCCGGCATTGTGGTGTGGTGGTGAATATGACTGTGAATGGTTGCTGGTCTCTTTGTTAGCCCTGCATACTAACACAGAGCAACCTTTCCAGGGTGTACCCTGCCTCTTGCCCAAAGTCAACTGGGATCGGCTCCAATTTCCCCCGACCATGGAACATTCAGATCGTCTGTTCCAATATTTTTGCTCACTTAAAAATTAGGTGGTCTGCATATTTTGGAAATCCTGAATAAAGTCCATTTCAATTCCAAGTTGTAATTCTACAAAAAGGGTTAAATCGGGTCGACTCCTTATGCAAGGCAGTGCAAGTAACAAATCAAAAATGAAATGACTTGTTTTTAGGCCAACTACATTAACCTACAACAAAACCTACAAAAGTGAATCACCTAAATAATAGCTTTTCCTTATATGTTAATGTAGTGTAGTGGGTGTGTAGAAAACACTAAAATGTGCACACTAGGGGGTACCCCAGGACTAGGACTGGGAACCTGTGATCTGTGAACCCGTGAAGTGTTGCCAAAGATGAAATTAAATTGAATTTTGAGTTTAGGAGTTGCAGTCCAAAATATGAAAAGGTTGCACTTTATCTCCCACCGAGAACCTCTAATGGTACACGCACACCAAATATGGTGAAGAGCAGACAAAGATTTCTAAAGGCAGCTTTGAATGCACATGCGTCAGGGGAACAGCAGGTGGTGCTGTGATATTAGGAACTGGAGACTCTGCCCCTGGTGGCTGAAAAACTGCTGATCTTCCTCAGTGAAGGGGGAAGATTTAAACATGAAGTTGGCTGTGAATTGAAAAACCTGAACTGCATAATGAAGGAGTTCTTGATTCATTTTTGGTAAGAAAGTGTTGATTAATTTTCTACAAGAGCAGTTCTTAGTGTAGTTCAGGCATCTTTTATATAAGTTTGCACCTGACTTGGCCTTAAAAAATTCTGAAAGGGGCAAGAAACAAAATCACAGAAATTCTAACTGAGCAGAATATTTAACATGTCAGTCCCTAGAAATTATTGTTTCAAAAAGAAAAGAAGGCAGTTGTATATATTATGGACATCCTGAAGTGGAAATGAAAGAAAATGTATTCCTGAGTCAAATACACTTCCTCATTTTCCTCATATATGACAAATGTATCATAATTCTGTAGAATTTTAGTACATTACAATAGTCCATTCATAATAATGTATTTAGTACATTTTTTTAAATTATAATCCAACTATACTGTCTAGCATTTGAGATTAATACAGTATATTTTAGTATATTTTAGTTAAGTACATAAGTTTTAGTATATTTACAACATTTTCCACATGACTGTTCAGTGAAATGACGTGTAATTTATTATTATTTTTATTCTTTTTTTAAAAATTTTATTGAGAAAGCCTTTCTCAAGGCTTAGATCAGATAGATTAAATGTTGGAAATACTGTCTGAGATTTGCTTTTATTAGCTATCTCTGTTTCCCTTTCCTCCCCAGTGTGACGTGAATTGTTTACTTTGTTTTTGCATATGTTTTTATGAGTCCTGAATAGTTAAATGTGAATGCTGTGCACTGAGTTGGCACAGACGAGTGGAAAGATTTACCGAGCTCAGACGCTTTATAGCAGAGATGAAATTGATCTTTTCTGTTTTCTTCTTGGTGGCCAGTTGTGGGTTGTCTGTAGGTATAATAAGAGAATATAGTTACTATTATGATACGTCAGGTGTCAAATGGTATCAGGCTCAATGTTATTGCAGAACAAACTACAGAGATCTGGCTACCATCACTACTCCTGAAGAACACCAGAGACTTGTTGACATTGGAAACAACTATGCATCAGCCTGGATTGGGTTGTACAGAACAGATGTAGACCAAAACACCTGGATGTGGTCTGATGGAGAACAAGATTCTTTCCTACATTGGCAAGATGGCTGGCCACATACTGACTCTGGGTCTAAAACACATAATTGCACTGTTGTTTTTAATGGCTACTGGAATAATGATGATTGTGGATGGACTCATCCTTTCTACTGTTACAGATTTTTGATTTTGGTGAGCGAGAGTAAGACATGGGACGAGGCTCTTCAGTACTGCAAAACCCACTACACTGGTTTGGCCTCTCTGCCCAATGAGACACAACTGTTCCAGGCAAAAACAGAGCTTGCGCTGACCCAAACAGTTAATGTGTGGTCCGGCCTGCGCTTCACTAGTGGACAGTGGTGCTGGGTGAGTGGAGAGCCTCTTGGGATGCTGGTCTCATTGCCATCGTGTCCAATTCAACCGTATCGCTGTGGAGCACTCAACACCATAACAAGTGTTTGGGAGAACCGAGACTGCAACGAGAAGCTGAATTTCCTCTGTCACTGGTGAGCCATAAACTTTGAGAAGAAGAATTCAAGTTTCCTTACATTTTATTCCTAAAATTCCTAAAGGCTTACGTTTTTGATGGATACCCATTATACTACATTAACACATTATATTACACGCATCTATTAAGAAGGTATTGTCTCCTATGTGTTAAGAAGAAAATGTCTCCTTCTCTCTCAACAGATAATTTCTAACAAGTTGGATGCGCCTTCAGGAAGAACACATGACAAAGTCACGGAACAATAATATATAGCTGTAGAGTGTTTGGCTTTTTATTGATAGGTAACTGGGTTTTGAACAATTGATATAAGCTATTGATTATATCACTGTAAGAAAATTTGAAAAATAAATTGATTTGTTGTTGTAGGGTTTTATATTAAAATAACAGAGAACATGCTGTTTTTAACGTCAAGGACATGTCATCTGAGATACAATATATCTGTTAGTGTCAACATTATGAGTGGATTTTGAGAGGATATTATTTCCTGTAGCCAATAAGCACTATTTGTTCATTTCTACAAGAGAGATAGAGTGTAAACATATTGTAAATGATAGATACATTTGAATATATGGCTTTTTTCTGTAATTAAACATTATACAAATAGAGAAATGTCTGCAATTATTTATATAAACCTTGATATCAGTGTTTGCTAATTTTCTTTAAGTTTCCTCTTTTTTCTATAACACAACATCCTCAATTATGTCATTCCTTAAGAGGATTGTCTCAGTTTTTTTTCTTTTACATACCATTTATATATATATTTTTTAGAAATAATGTGCATACCACTAGGCTCATTTGAACACTTAGCTATACAACTAACCTTAAAAAAAAAACCTTGAAACACACTTTATTTAAGAGTGTAGCCATGCAGACATTATGGTTTGTCTTGCTAGTGCATATCTTTTGCATGAGCTAATCCTTGCATGAGTTCTGGGGCCTGAAAAGATTTGAATGGAAAACCATAAAGGTTTACATTGCATTTTTCTGGAATATAAAAGTATGAAGTTAGAAATGTGAACAAATATGTAAATATTTTACACAGTAATGCATTTCTAAGATTTCTCTAAGATTCTTTCTTTTCTATACAAGATATACATGCCAGCGTTTTCCAATGAAATTAAGTATAATATTTTCATATTTTCATACTAAGGAGAACCTTACTAAAAGTCAGTATCTGTTAATAAATGTTGGATTAAAACTAGTAAGCAATGTCCAATATTTTATGCATTTGGCATTGCTGTAGCATGTTTATCCTTCCCATCCCAGTATGACGTGAATTGTTTACCTTGTTTTTGCATATGTTTATGAGTCGTTAAACGTGAACACTGTGGTCTGAGTGGGCACAGACGAGTGGAAAGGTTTACCGAGCTCAGAAGCTTCATAGCAGAGATGAAATGTGTTCAAAATAAAAACATCCTTTATTTAAAAGCATTAGTCTTAGGACAATTACAAATTCAAGAAAAATAAAATGAATGAAATAACAAGTTTTTATCGAAATATCAAAATATGCTTGCTAGCATTTAAGACTAATGCATATTTATTATTTCAAATGTCTATAAAAAGTCAGTATGAGTAATTAATGTTGGATTAAAGCTAGACTATAACATCTCACCTGCAATTAGGCTCAAATACATTATAGAGCAAATTACAGAGATCTGGATACCATCACTACAACTGAAGAGGAGCAGAGACTTGTAAACATTGGAAACCAAGATATATCAGTCTGGACAGGGTTGTGTACATAGCACAATACTATATACAGTAAAGTCATGTGTGTTTGGCATTTTATCCACAGGGAACTGGGTTTTGAATCCATTTGATATTCCAATCCACTGATATTTCAATGAAATTAAATAGTAAATGGAAAAATATGAGGAGTTTTTTTAATATCATATCATGCTGTTTTCATATCAGCCATATTTCATATCAACCATATGAGTGAATTTGCTTTAAGATATCCTTTCCATTTCCATTTCTGGCATTTGGCAGACTCCCTTATCCAGAGTGACTTACATAAGTGCTGTGAAGTCTCTATCAGTAAAAACATTCTGATTCTGGTTGACTAGCACCTGGGCTAAGAATACCATCACACTAAAAACTCTGTTAAGAAAGACAGAAGAAAGGATGCATTATATATATATATATCGGCCCAGCTGTGTACTTTTTGCTGCTATTCCACATAAAGGTGCAGAATTGAAGGCTGTAACGCTGAATGGAGATCTGCTCAGTAAATTAGGCGGTACTGCAGCCTCCGATAATGGGCCCAGCCCTGATAGTTGTTGTGTTGATTTACAGAACAGGTAGACGCATGGACCTGAAACGATTGTCATGGCAACATGACAGTTTTGCTGGTATTCTCCATATGATCGTATACATTTAATAGCTGTTTTTTTCTATATGTCACTGTCCATAATGTTGTTGAACTCATAATCCTTTTTTATTCACACAACTGGAAATCCACTGTCTTTTTTTTTTTTTTAACATTTAAGAAGACAGCATACAGGAAAAGCTCTTCATCATGATGAACAGCTTGTTATCTTCTTGACTAGGTTTTAGGTAGTCATGGAGAAATCAGTCCAAGCTTCTGTTCTAGCCTTCTTTAGTGCAGGGAAGTCAGTTTTGTGTTAGTGTTGACTTTTCTGGCCTGATCTGATTTTTGTAGATGGAGACATTTGAGCTGAGGTTGTAAATTGCAGAAATTTAGTTGTGTTTCTTAGCAGTCCATATGATAATTGCGCTGGTTTATTTGAGATCCATGAAACGAGGTGAGTGAAATGGGTTAAAATTGTAAATACTTTGAAATACAGTACCAAACAATTTATAATATATGTAATGTAAATTTGGTATAATCAGTGACAGAAACTACATTCTGATCTCTGCAATAAATGAGTGGAAAAGCATCGACATTGAAGTGAGAGTCATAATCACTATGTTGCAATGTTGCTCCATCATAGTGTTTGACTCATTTCAATAACACTTTATTTTGACACGGTGTCTCTGTCATTTCTGTCATGTCAATTCACGGTGTAATATTCTGTATTTTTATATTTTGTTGCTCATTTTCAGAGCAGGTTTGAGAAGTTCAGGTTTGCTTCATGTATAATGCTCTTTTCAAACACTCAAAGGCCCTGTTTTCACTTGGCTTTAAAATGTTTCTTGGGCAATCAGGTCACAAATGGACAGCCGAGACACAACATTTTTTACACCTATGTATATCATGCATCTCCATGGTGTACAGCTGACCCCTTTTTTCAGATTTACTGCCTACATCACTTCTGCTAGAAGGTCAAAGGTCTCTGTGCACAGTTACATTGAAACAATAAACCTGCAACATACCTTAATTATTTTCTTGTACTCCAACCATGTACAGCAGTGCTCCTCTTCATTTTCTTCTAGCGTGTCATGCTGTTACTAAAACAACCACCTCGTCCAGAATTAATGACGTCTTTTGCAGTGGTTCTACCAAGTATTGTCTTGAGGTAGGGGTAAACATATACAGTCCCCTTTTGAAAGTATTAGAACATCAAGACCTATACTTTTTTTTTTGCTATGCACTGAATATATTTGGGTTTGAGATCAAAACATGAATGAGATAATAGATCAGAATTTCAGCTTTCATTTCCTGATATCTACATTTAGAGTTGTTATAAAACTTAAAAGAGGGCATCTTTCATTTGAACCCACCCATTTTGTAAGTGATCAAACATATTGGAACATGTGGCTGACTGGTGTTTCTTGTTGCCCAGGTATGCCCTGCTAGAGTGATTGTTTAAACAATTAATAACCCTGAATATCTATTCTTGGTCCGAGTCTTGGGTTTTATATGTAAATACAGCTTTTGTTTTTAAAAGGGATAAACCAACATGAAGACCAGAGAGAAGTCTATTGGAGAAAAGCAAGTCATTTTGAAGCTGAGAAGGAGGGAAAATTGATCAGAACCACAGCACAAGCAATGGACTTTTCCAATACAACAATTTGGAATATTCTGAAGAAGATAGAAACCACTGGTACACTAACAATCTGATATTGAACAGGTCAGTCAAGAAATACAGCAGCAGTTGATGACAGAAACATTGTGAGAGTTGTGAAAATACTCAAAACAGCAGTCAGTGACATCACCAACAACCTCCACAGGGCAGGGATGAAGGTATCATAATCCAACAGTCAAAGGATTGAGCAAAAATATATAAGCCAGATTAGAATTTGGAAAGAAATAGAGATAAGCCACAAACGTTCTGAAACCATGATTAATGACTACCAAAAGGATGGAAAGGCCAAAGTGTGGAGAAAGAAAGGATCTGCTCATGATCCAAATACACGCTTCTGGAACAAGCTCACTGATCTTTATTCATGATTTACATTTACATTTATGTCATTTGGCAGACGCCCTTATCCAGAGCGACTTACATATATCTCATGATGTATCTCATGATGGAAGCAGAGAATGAATTCAGAGTTTACAGAGAAATGCATCCAATCTAATTTGGAGGAACTTCATCATGCAGCAAGACAATGATCCAAAACACCCTCCAAGTGCCAACACAATAAAGGACTTCCTCAAAAGTGGAATGTTTTAGACTGGCCACGTCATTCACCAGACCTTAATCCAACTGAGCATATATTTCCCCTCTTTAAGAGGAGACTGAAGGAAAAAACTCCCCAAAACCGACAACAACTGAAATAAGCTGTGGTTCAAGCCTGAAAAAGCAACACAAAAGAAGAATGCAACAGTTTGGTGATGTCCGTGGGTTGCCAGCAAGGTTATGTAGTGGAGAATATGACTGTGAATGGTTGCTGGTCTCTGTGTTAGCCCTGCATACTAACACAGAGCAACATGTCCAGGGTTTTCCCCGCCTCTTGCCCAAAGTCAACTGGGATTGGCTCCAATTTCCCCGCAACTGTGACAGATAAATGGTATAGAAAATGGATAGAACATTCAGATCATTTATTCCAATATTTTTGCTCACCAAAATTAGGTGGTCTGCCACCAAAATTGTTTAACATGTCTTACATGTAAATATCAGGAAGTGAAAGCTGAAATTATGATTTATCATTTCATTCATTTGATCTCAAACCCAAATGTTTTCAATGTCTAGCAAAATCAAAAGTATTGGCCTTGCTGTTAGAATACTGTATATCCATGCATCCATTACCTATATTGCTAATCTGTTGAGGGAAGCAGGGAAACTACAGCCAATCCCAGCTGACTTCAGGCTCACTGTGCACACTCTGGGCAGGTTGGGACTGTATACTGGGCATTCAAACGTTATGCATATTTTGGAAATCCTGAAAGTGTATAATGGACATAAAGTCTATTTCAATTCCAAGTAATGCTACAAAAAGTGTTGAATGGGGGCAACTACTTATGCAAGGCAGTGTAAGTAACAAAACAAAAATGTAATGGCTTATTTTTAGGCCCACTACATTAGCCTACAACAAAGGTTACTACAAAAATGAATCAGCTAAACAATACCCTTTCCTTATATGCAGAGTGTTAGACCAAGGAAAACACTAGAATGTACACACTAGGGGGTACCCCAGGACCAGGACTGGGAACCTGTGATCTGTGAACCTGTGAAGTGTTTCTGTTGAATTTTGAATTTAGGAGTTGTGGTCCAAAATGTGAAAATGTTGCACTTCATCTCCCACCAAAGACCTCTAATGGTACACGCACTCCAAATATGTTGAAGAGAAGACAAAGATTTCTGAAGGCAGCTTTAAATGCACATGCGTCTGGGGAACAGCAGGTGGTGCTGTGATATTAGGAACAGGAGACTCTGCCCCTGGTGGCTGAAAAACTGCTGATCTTCCTCAGTGAAGGGGAAAGATTTAAACATGAAGATGGCTATGAACTGAAAAGCCTGAACTGCACAATGAAAGAGTTCTTGGTTCATTTTTTGTTGTTTCCCCCATTTGACTGGATTTAAGATGTGTGTATAAGAGTTTTACATGACACAGGAGTAAAATACACCATTTAACCATCTTCATTGGACCCTTAGATTTCTATAAACCTGTCATTACTAAATGCCATTAAATAAAGTTTACTAGCCCAAAGGAATAGACTTTTAACTAATTAAACCACTTTTTTGCATGTGCACCTGAAAAGGTATGAACTGAGTTGTCTTGTTAGAATGGAGAATCAGAAAGCTTTACAATCTAGAAATTTCTCAGTGTGAATTAACAGCAATCAACAATATCTTCACTGCATACTTATAAACACAAACGATTTCCATTATGAATCACTTTCACTTTCACTTTCCACCCCAGTCTGAAGTGAATTGTTTACTTTGTTTTTGCATATGTTTTTATGAGTCCTGAATAGTTAAACATAGATACTGTGCACTGAGTTGACACAGATGAGTGGAAAGATTTACCGAGCTCAGGCGCTTCGTAGCAGAGATAAAATTGATCTTTTCTGTTTTCTTCTTGGTGGCCAGTTGTGGGTTGTCTGTAGGTATAATAAGAGAATATAGTTACTATTATGATACATCAGGTGTCAACTGGTATCAAGCTCAATGTTATTGCAGAACAAACTACAGAGATTTGGCTACCGTCATTAATCCTAAAGAACACCAGAGATTTGTTGACATTGGAAACAACTATGCATCAGCCTGGATTGGGTTGTACAGAACAAATGTAGACCAAAACACCTGCATTTGTTCTGATGGAGGACAAGATTCTTTCTTACACTGGCAAAATGGCTGGCCACATACTGCCTCTGGGTCTAAAACACATAATTGCACTGCTATTTATAATGGCTACTGGAATAATGATGACTGTGGATTGACTCTTCCTTTCTATTGTTACAGATTTTTGATTTTGGTGAATGAGAGTAAGACATGGCACAAGGCTCTTCAGTACTGCAAAGCTAACTACTATGGTTTGGCCTCTCCGCCCAATGAGACACAACTGTTCCAGGCAAAAACAGAGCTTGCGCTGACCCAAACATTCAATGTGTGGTCCGGCCTGCGCTTCATGGATGTCCAGTTCAACCTGATCACTTTGGAGCACTCAACACCATAACAAACCTCTGGGAAAAGTGAGACTGCAACGAGAAGCTGAATTTCCTCTGTCACTGGAGGTGAGTCATGAACATTGAGATCAGTAATTCAAATTTCCTTACATTTTATTCCTAAAGTCGTTACGGTGTTGAAATGGCAGGTTTCGTCTCAGAACTTTACAAAAGACTTACATTTTTTATGGATACCCATTATATTACATTGACCCATTATATTACATGCATCTATTAAGAAGAAAATGTCTCTTTCTCTCTCAACAGATAATTTCCAACAAGTTGGATGTGATTCAGGAAGAACACATGACAAAGTCACGGCATAATAATATATAGCTGTAGAGTGTTATTGGCTTTTTATTGATAGGTCACTGGGTTTGAACAATTGATATTAGCTATTGATTATATCACTAAGAAATAAAAAAAAAAACATTTTGTTGCTGGATATTAAAATAACAGAGAACATCATGCTGTTTTTAATGTCAAGGACATGTCATCTGAGATACAATATATCTGTTAGTGTCAACATTATGAGTGGATTTGCTTTGGATATTCTTTCCTGTAGTACAAATAAGCACTATTTGTTCATTTCTACAAGAGCGATAGAGTGTACACATATTGTAAATGATACATATATGAACATATGGCTTATTTCTGTAATTAAACATTATACTGTCACAGCGTTCCCGCTGTCGAGGCATGATGAGACACAAGTGCAGGTAGAGGAGACGGTGGTAAAAGATGTATAGTGTTTATTTAAAACACACAAAAGGTACAAAAACGGCAGGCAAAAGGGTATTCCAAAACACAGACAGGGGTCGAGCGATCAGCAAACAGAGTGCCGCAGGTTAAGCAAACAAACAGTAATCCAAACGGAGAGAATAGAGAGTCCATACACCATAAAACAAACACGGGTAGTCAAGGCTCAGCAGTAGCAACTCGAAGGCTAAACTAATGCTTCACAGGGAAACAGCGAAACTGAGAGTCCTTTTAAAGCACGGCTAATATGTCTGTGAATGAGATGCACCTGCATCCCTCTGATTGACCTAATGGCTGGGAGCAGGTGCTTACGGTAACTGTAGTCCGTGTGGTCTCGGTCAGAATGTGGAAGTGCGCGCTTCTGCTTTGTGCGCGACGGAGATGGAGGTAACAGCGCGTGTGGCCGAGTCTTCAAGGCGTGTGTGTGTTGTGAGGAGCGGATCATGACATATACAAATAGAGAAATGTCTGCAATTATTTATTTAGCATATAATTCTTGATATCAGTGTTGGCTAATTTGCTCTACAGATATCGCAAGTTTCCTCTTTTTCCAATAACACAACATCCTCAATTATTTCGTTCCCTATGTATTGCCCATGACTTAGAGGATTGTCTCCATGTTTTTATTTACATACAATTTACATTTATTTTAGAATTGATGTAAATACCACATGGATCATATGAACTATTAGCTATACAACAAACCTTTAAAAAACCTTGAAGCACACACAGAACTGTGCAGATGTTATTTTCTGTCTTGCTTTTGCACATCTTTTACATTTACATTTACATTTACATGTATGGCATTTGGCAGACGCCCTTATCCAAAGTGACTTACATAAGTGCTTTGAAGTCTCTATCAGTAGATATATTCTGATACTGGCTCACTAGGACCTGGGTTAAGAATACCATCATGCTAAAAACTCTGTTGGCAAGTAATACAGAAAGGTGTTTTTTTTTAAGTGAAGAATAAATAACATGCTAGTCCAAGTACTTCTAAAAGAGGTAGGTGTTTAGTCGTCGTTTAAAGACACCCAGTGACACCTGTTTGTTCATTCCACTACCTAGGTGCCAAAACGGAGACGTGATTAGATGCAAGTCTTCCTTGCACATCTTTTGCATGAGTTCAAACTTACATGATATTTTTTACATTGATATCTTAATAGAGTATTTATATTAGCATATTTTAATTAAGTACATACATTTTTAAATATTTAACAACATACACATGGCAGTTTTTTCAACAAAATTAAGTGCAATAATTTTTTTTTTACCAGGAGAGCCTCACTAAATGTCAATATCTGTTCATTTATGTTGATTAAAGCTAATCTATTTGGCATTGCTGTATCATGTTTCTCCTTCCTATCCCAATGTAAGGTGTATTGTTTACTTTGCTATTGCATATGTTTTTATGACATTGCACAAATAGACAAATGTCTGTAAATGCTTATTTCACATATAATCCTCGATATAATCCTCGAACAACATCAATTATTTAATTCCTCAATTATTGCCCATGACAAAGAGGATTGTCTCAGGTTTTTTGAGATTTATTTATTTTGTTTACCATATATATTTATTTTAGTAATGAAATGCATACCGCATGGCTCATTTGAAAATTTAGCTATACAACAAACCTTTAAAAAACCTTGAAGCACACATTATTTAAGTGTGTAGCTGTGCGGATATTAAAAGATAATATAAAAGATTTCAAAATTTCCATTGCAATTTAGCATCCTGGATGTCCTAATATCATGCTGTCCAAATCTTGTTTGCATCTGATGAACCCCTTAGGAGGCGTATTTAAAGGATTAGTGCTTCTCAAAAAACGTATTAAAAAGTATGAGAAAAGTTTATTTATTATTACTTTCTGTTGACGGTTGGGGCACTATGACAATGCCTTACTACATACTGTATATGTGTACTTGTCCTATCACTATATCTGTGAAGTTTATGACACATTCGATGCTGTGTTTTGGAATTCTGGCACACTTCCTGATTACAAGACATCACATTAAGTGATACTCTCACCATGGCAACACATGCTGACCAAATTTTGGTTGAATTTGACAAATCCCCTACAAGGAGTATTTAAAGGTTGGGAAATCATAGAAATGTACAAAGCCTTATTTGGCTAGCTTCCTGTAGGGAGAGTTAATGGAAGGATGTGAAATTAATTTGTCTTAAGAAGTCAATGTAGGTAAAACTGCATGCGCATACTGATAAAATAGTGGGACGCTATTGAGCCAAAGGGCGACGCTGGGATCCGATCTTTTGTGAGACCCTGATGATCAGGATTTCTGAAGTGCGTGCCAAATTTCACGAGATTCTGAGCATGGCAAGAAACTCAATAATGCCACAAAGCTTAGGGAATTTTTTTAACAGGTCCAGTAAGGCCCTTCAGACACCCCTGGTGGTTGGGCCCCAATTAAAATGTCAAAATACACCTCTTTTTCCCTGTACACTTTCCATTACACATTATATTATATTATTATATTATGGTAGGTGGCACAGTGGTGCGGTGGTTAGCACGGTCGCCTCACAGCAAGAAGGTCCTGGGTTCGATCCCCGGGTCACCCAGGGTGCCTTT
>JAQQZU010042748.1:0-21662 GCA_030068025.1 Parauchenoglanis punctatus | reverse complement strand
AAGTGACGCTTCCGCACTGAGTGCGACGGCGGCTGCGAGAGCACACGAGCCTGCCGTGCAGCGTAGAGGGACAGAGTTGCGACAAATAGTTAAAGGTGGCAGGGTTGTGCAGTGGAAAGTGCTATCTGCATGTTTCCTGTTATCTCCCTCCTTCCTAAACTATGACAGTAGGTCGATTAGCCACACTAAACTGCCCCAAGGTGCACGTGTGTGAATGGTGGACTTTATGCCCCACGCTTACAGGGCAGACTGTTGCCTGACCATGACCCTGACAATGATAATAAATAATTGTAAATAATTGAAAGTATATAACTGAAAGATCTAATGTTATTTAATAAAATTCTTGTAATAATTGTGCAGCCTGTTGCTGCATTCTTTACACAGTTATGGTAAATCAGAAAATGCCGGTATCTCTTATTTTACAGTTACAGTAAACAATATAAACTTAACCAGATATGTCATACTGCTAACAGAGATCTTGCATTCTGGCACTTGCTGCAAGCGCTAACTGCCCTCAGCAACATGTTTGTTACTTGTAACTTGTAAGTTTGCATTCACTTTATTCATATGATAGGCAAAACTGTCATTTAAAATCAGAAGACTAGACCATTTATAAAGTGAAGTAAATTACTTCCCCAAGAGAGGATCAATGGCAGATCAATGCAATCAATGTGCATGCTACTGATTGCACACATATGAGAACAACATTTCTAAATACGCTGAATTTCCATTTATTTCACGCACAAAAAAGGATATGCATTGGATGACACAAGCTGTAATCCTTTCCTGTACCACATGGACTGAAATCAGTTCAAACTAATACTGTGTACCCCTTGTTATAGTTAGTGGAAGAGATGGAATTTGTAATATATAAAATATAGAAAATATTAGTAATGTAATATTTCATAGTACTGGAGGAGTGTAATTAGCTCACCCTTGTGGTGCAAGGGAGTCACCTCCAGGCCTACAAATAATCTTATACCATTTAGCAAACTAAAAATGCACTAAAATAATGTATGAAATTGCATAAGCGATCCCCAATTTGGAAAAAATTATTCTATGTGAAAGTAAACCTATATTTGTGAATTTCTCCCCAAATGAGCACACAATCACTCTTGGGTACAGACTCAAGTATTCAGACCAATCATGAAAACACCCATGTGAATGACTTCACAGTGCAAATAGTATAAAATTGTAGGACAAGAACACATTTAACTGTAGTGAAGAAAGATCTGTATTTAATGTCTCTAGTGTGCCTATTGAGTCTTCTTGCTAACTCCCTAAAAATTCCCTTAGTTTGCTAATGATGAGGTCATGAGGAAGTTTAAATGTTTGGCTCTGAACTCAAGGAAACATGATAAGCTCTTGAAATTAAAGCACTTCAACAACATGAACTTTGACTCTATTTATTCTCCATTTATGTGCATCCAAATCTTGTTCACTATTAAAAGTGCTAACATTTTTTGTGCACTGATTTATTCCTTGATGTAGTGTATTTGAATGTGCATGTCACATCTATGCTGATTATTTCCTTCTTGAGCCGCCATGCTCTGCACTTCAATTTCAGTACATAAAGTTGTACTTAAAATTATTCAACCCACATTGCTTGGCAAAATTTACAAACTTTCAGCTGTTTGCAATAAACAAATCAAACAAGAATAATTTTAATACCTCAACACAACTAATATTACAAGTGGTTTCTCAATATTCAACACAAAATGCCACTTTTTTTGACTACTGCAGTTTCCAAATTATTATCCCCTTCATAACAAGTGTCTTTATTACTTAGCGCACCCTTTTGCTGGTATGACCTGCTGAAAACAGACACCAGAACTATGTCTATAGGAAACGAATGGTCTGCAAGTCACTAGGGCGTATATGATTTGTCCTCCTTATATACTGTACATTTTTAATTGCATGACTGGTCTTTGTTTTAATACATGAACATATTTTCTACTTGCATTAGTTAATGCCATTAATATGAACTGACTCGGTTTCACAAAAGTTTCATGACATTTGTGTGCTTAAACTATTTAAACTTGATGGCATAATGCATATATAAAAGTGCATTAACTCTTTACCATTTATATGATTTGAAGCTGATACATGAAGGTTTACATTGATGAGTGCACTTTTGTAAATGTTTTGGGTAGTATACAAAGTTCCATTAGCTATACTGCTTATCTGTCAAGATTACTGGGGAACTGGAGCCAATCCCAGCTGACTTTGGGCAAGAGGCAGGGTACATTCTGGGAGTGTCATTAATCTATCACAGGGCTGACAAAGAGAAAACCATTGACACCTATAAACAGTTTAGAGTAGTCAGTTGACCTAATCTGCATGTCTTTAGGCTATTGGAGGAAATCAGAGCACCCAGAGGAAAGCCACACAGGCACAAGGACAACATGCAAACACAGAAAGGTCCTGGTAGAACAGGAGGTTCAAACCCAGAAACTTTTTGCTGTTAGGCAACAGTCCTAACCATTGCACAACCGTGCCACTCTAGAATACAAACATTCAACCTGAAATTAGAGTTTCATGAACACCATATTTCTTGTATGAATGATTTATGAATAAATCCATTCATGTTCAGCTTGATAAATGAGCTCCATTGTCAATTGAAAAACAGATGTCTTTACATTTTGCATTTTTCACTCTTTATGTACATGGCTCCTCTGTATACTCATAGCAGTTAACATCTAAAAGACCAATGGAAAGCTGATAAACCACACTATTTTTTTTTTATTTGTTTTACACATTGTTTTATTTATTTAAACTAGTATGTCTATTGTCAGCTAAAAAAGAAAGAGAAATCTGTCAACTGAGTTTTGTTTGAGTCTTACATAAATTAGTACTTAAATGTAATAGTAACGTGATTGAACATTGTTTGTAGACTGTCTGGTAAGACTATTCATAATGTAATGACACTGTCTAACATTTAACTGTCATGTATTCACCTCAACCCGATCAGGACTCTCTTTCCCATAATCTTTAGTGGCCTACAAACTGAGGATTGGCTAATGGGCACTGCAGACTCAAACTCTCAGCTCTCACACACACTCTTCCATTTACAGTCACCTGAATTTTAATTAGTTTCCACTTTCTATTTGCGTAATAATGCTCTGTGTAACCTGTTGCCAGGACTTGCTAAGCTTTTTGTTTATATGCATGCTTTCAAGGTTTTTGGTTTGTTTGTTACTTTGATGCTGATTATCATTGTAAAAATTTGATGATTGGATCTTTGCCTGGTTTTAAAGCTGCTTTTGGATAATGTTTTGGATTTTGTCTGCATTCCTGCTTAAATAAACTCCTGTTGCTTTTACATCTGCCAACCACTGGCTCTTCTGACATTAATATGATTTGTATTTTTTTATGGGCTATTCGATAGGCAACTTAGATCTTTCAGTAATGCTTTACAATATGGGTACACAAGTAAGCATATATTAATGAGTGAACTGATGCATTCATGGTCATTAACATGAACATATTACGCTAGCTCTTCTTATTTTAGATACTAGCTAGATATTAACTCTTCATGATAACCAATTTTTTATGATCTTCTAGCATTAGTTACATTAGTTACATAATTTATCATAACATAAATTGCAGCTTCTATATTTTTCACACCACAGGGGCTGTGCTATGACTGCCTGATACATATATTACATCAGGCCCTCAGTGGGCCGGGGGCCCTACGCAACTGCTTATAGTAAAAAACAGTCCTGTAAATGGGTTATATTTAGTTACTACAATGATAGCTTCTCAATGCAACACAGGCCTTATAATGCTTTTAACAATAGACTTTGTCACAAATCTAGATATAGATCTAGCTTTACAAGCCTAATGGGAAAGTTAAATGTGCCAATGACAAGGAAAATTCCCTATAACTGCATGAGGAAAAAACCCTGAGAGGAACCGGACAAATAACTGTACCCATCCTCTACTGGGTGGCCCCCGATAGTGGAATTATAAAAGCATTACTCTTATACAACTGTATATTAGAAAGTTAAACAGCAATAAGTGTTTATGATAAACTTGTTTATCATAAGTTTAAACAATGTTCATTATGATCACCAGGGTCCTTCTGATTACAGCAGAATGTTTTTGGTTGACAATATTCAAGAATAGATATCTGCTTAAGAATGGATGAGTTTTGGACATAAATTGGGCAAATTTGTGGCAAGTTCAAGCTTCAGGGTATCCTTATGTGAAAAGTCATGGCAAATTTTATATAACCATATAGGACCATCCTCAGTAGCAGCGAGTGAGTCACAAGTGCAGAAAATTCCAAGCAGGAGTAGAGCACCAGGATGGCACCTAGCTGGTCTGGAGGGCTGTGGATGTCACGACCAGACAAAGACCAGCATTCCATCAAGCAAACTGAATACTTCCCTTTATGGGGGAATAGTAACTACCATTTGCTACTTCAATAAAGAACCTTGTTATCAAAGTGTGAAGCTAGCCAGCTATTTTCTATTTAACACCTAAAATGCTGTTGGTTTTTTTCAAGAGCACAAAAACATTTTTGTCATTGTGATTCTCATGTAAAATAAATCAGAAATAAAATAATAGACAAATTTTACGTACAAAATATAATTGGCTTAAATATGTCATTTTCATATATAAAATGGCCATGAACTGTGCACCTCAAGCATGGCCATATTGGGTTTTCTTATGACAAGTATGACAAGTTTTTAAAAGAATCCACCGTGAATACAAATTTTGACATTAACAGAGACCAGTATTACAACTTTCTTTAAAAACTAGCATGTATGTAATCCACATACAGGTATATAGAGATTTTTATTGCCACGTTATTCTAATATGTGATGTGTAAATGTGTGAGTTAAACTGTAAATCAAATTTTACATTATACGTCACATGACTGGCACTTTACAACTGTTTTTTCCAGCATGCCAGCTTGTCTGTATATTATTTTTGTACCACCTTATTAACTTAAGCTGTGGCTGTTCTCTAGTCCACTTGTACATTATTTTTTAGTATCAGTCATGCCAAATGCAATACTTCTGATATATTATTATTCCTAGTCTATAAGATATTCAGGAATTTAGGAGGGATCTTGGTACAGGTTGTAGGTCTGTCAAACATGAGAGAAGGCAGTGGAATTTCAGCAGGGACAGCATATTGATGAGGACCTTTTGTCCCAGGAACAACAGGACAGACATGGGATTAAGAAAGCAAATATACAGTGCATTACCCTGTTGATTTGATAGGACTTTATTGTATGTTCCATTGTACATAAATATGGCTAAATGTATGAGGGCATCTGACCATCACACCTATTTGTGATTTGTGAACATCTTGTTCCAGATTTTGTCCCTCTTTTTCTTTTATATATAAAACAATCTTTTGGGAAGACTTTCTAGCCAATTTTGGAACATGGCTAAGGACATGAATTTGCCCATACAAAAACATACTAAGCAATTGTGTGCTTCCAACTTTCTGGCCACAGTTTGGGGAAGCCTCCCATACAGGATGGGTGTGATGGTTGGGTGTCCTCATACTTTTGGTCATATACTGGTTCATGTTGGCAGTTCATGGATGGGAGGCCTAGTTCTGTTCATATTCAACCTCAGGGAAGTACTTGCACCAACTCCCTTGTCTGAGATACAGTACCTAAAGAGATCTTGATTCAAAGATGGCAGTTGTCCATTGGGTGATGACTAGGTTCAACCTACATCACTGGCCACAACCCAATAACACTGACTCTCCCAACCATCAGTGCTTTACTCTTTGATGAGCTCAATCACTTCTACAGTCACTTTGACAAGGCAGCAGGCCACACACTACAAATGGTGATCTTTCTACTGTTGATCATCCCCATTACTCTCCACAACAGATGCATTCAGTGCTGAATAGAGTGGATGCTTGCTGACCCTGATTTCTTACCCAGGCGTGTGCTCAGGGCATGTGCTAGATAGCTGGCACAGGTGTTTGGTGACATCTTCAAACTGTCACTGGCCCAGGCCACTGTCATCACATGCCTTAAGACAACAGCCATAATACCAGTGCCTAAGCATGCTACCGCAGCTGCTTAAATGACTTCTGCCCTTTTACATTCACCCCCACTGTAATGAAATGCTTGGTTTTCAGTCACCTCATAGTGGGCCTACCACCTACACAGGACTCCCACCAGTTTGCCTACTGCTTGCACAGGTTAACAGACCATGGCATTTTCACTGCTCTGTATACAGCCCTCACCCACCTGGACAACAACAACAACAACACATTCATAAGGATGCTGTTCATTGATTGTTCAATAGCTCTGCATTTAATAGCTCAATGACCTGGGCATCAGCAGCTCCATATGTAGGTGGATTCTGGACTTCCTAACCCATAGACCTCAGTCTATTATGTTAGGTTGGGCAATCATATATCTTCTACCATCATCCTGCACTCCAGCATCCTACTGATTCCGCTGATCGACTTCCTCTTCCTCCATGACATCATACCTCTGAAGAATTCCAAAATCATCATCATCAAGTATGCAAATTACACTGCATTGGTAGGTCACATCAGCAACAATTATAAGTTGACCTACAGGGAGGAGATCCAAAGTCTAGCAACATGGTGTTCCACCAAAACCCCACTCTCAAAGGCAGTTAGACCAAAGAGCTGATTGTGGACTTTCAGAAACTTATAGCAACAGACGCTTTCCCATATACATCAATGAGACTGAAGAAGAGTGTGTCTCCAGCTTCAAGTTCCTGGGTTTGCACGCGTCTTAGGATCTGTCCTGGCACTATAATACTTCAATTTTGGATAGACAGACACAGCAATATCTATACTTACCGAGGTGACTGAAGAAAGTTCATCTGTCTCCCCAAATCTGAAATATTTCCTATCACAGCACCACTGAGAGCATCCTGATCAATTCTGTCACAGTGTGGCATTGCAGCTCCATGGTGTCTGAAAGAAAAGCCCTGAAAAGTGTGATGAAAACACATCATTAGTGCATAACTTTAAGCCACTGAACATCACAACAGTAGATGTCTTTGAAGAGCATGCACCATCATCAGGGATATACTGTGCAACCTCCTTAATTCCAGGTGGAGATATATGAACATTTATACCAGAACAGCAGGCTCAGGACCAGCTTCTTCCTCACAACCATTAACCTGCTGAATTCTACACAACAGCATTAGACCACTGATGTTTTACTACCTGTAAACATGCTGCAGTGCTGTTCTATACTGTATATTCTGTATTATTTATTTATTTATATATAATTGTAGATAATTGTAGAATGTAGGTATTTATCCTAGGTTATATGTATATATCTGTGTATTATTTGTATATACATTGTATATTATCCATGCATAATCTGGATAATGCAGGATGTACATATTTCTTGCATATACTTATGACTAGTACTAGTAGTATTAGAGGTTTTTTTTATTGTAAGAGTGTAATTACCATTTATATCATTATCTACTTCATACCTACCACACACACACACACACACACACACATCCATATAAGACTCCAATTTATAATGAATGATCTGACTGTATTATTAATTAACTTAATTATCTGACTCAAATTAGTAGGTTAACTAGGAAAGGAGTTTATGAAAGGATGACAAATATTTTTCTGTATAGGTAATTTGTGTGTGGGGGGGGGTTAGAGAAATACTGTATAAACCTATTGTTCAAATATTTTGGTAGAATACAATGTAAATAACTAGATTTAATCCACATGCTTTTCACATGGACCCACATTCTTGATCATTTCAGAATCAAAATACTGCCACAGATTATAAATCTACTACGCGTTGGTGAAACACAGAAATAAGCATGATCAGACAGACTATGGCAAACTATGTTGTGTGTAACTGAAAACAAACTACTGAAGATCAGGTAGACATTGGCTTAAATATTCAAAACTAGGAATAACACTAAGTACATAAATTATGTGCTTTTAGCACTCTTTATGCACATGACAATATAACTTAACTCAGATATAGAGAACTATTTTTAATCTAGCCAAAACATGAACATGAGTGAAAGCACATATGGGACAGCAAACTGACTGAATGGACCTCTAATCAGTCCTTGATGTCCAGGGAAAGAACATCTAGTGGAAGTACTCAGGTGCTGGAAACATTCTGCTGAGGGCAGGGCTGAAAAAGAGGCATGCTGAGAGTTGGAGTTTGTGACATCTTCAATAACCTAAACTGGATTCTTAAAAGATTTACCTGACAATTAGATTTCTGTTCCAAGATACAGAATGGTCAGAAATCTTCCATATAATGTGCATTCATGTGCAGTCTTAATTTAGCTTTATTAATCTGTGAATGAAGGTTAACAAAATAAATATGAAAGCTATTTTGTAAATGTGATTCAGTTTTAAAGCACAAATATGTGCCATTAATATTTCGAACACACAATATATTTATTAGAAACAGTATATAATATGCATGTACTTATGAAAGATTTAATTTACTTTAACTGACATCACATTGCCTGTGCTTCAGCCAAGAACCAACAGCCAGTTATACCAAACACCAAAAAACAGACTGAGAAATGTCACGAAGTCGGGGTTGTTCGGAACACATTCACAGGAGAGGTGAAGACGGTGTAGTGAAACTCAGTGTAGAGTTTATTTACACACTATATACACTATTAACACTATATACACACGGGAAGCTGAGGTACAAAACGGCATGAAGAGAGTAGTCAAAAACAAGCAGGGGTCAAGGGATCAGCAAACAGTGTTCAGTGAGGGTAATCCAGTAAGAAAAGTCAAAAGGCAAAAACAGAGTCAAAACACACCAATCAAACCACGGGTAATATAAACGCTCGGTGGGACTACACAAAGGAAAGTCTATAATGCTTCGCGAAGCCGAAACGCAAATGCGGTCCTTTAATACCCGGCACAATCAGTCTATGAATGAGAGCCACCTGCTCTCCGCTGATTGGCCTCCTGGCTGGGAGCAGGCGCTCATGGGAACTGCAGTCCCTGTAGTCGGAGTGTTCTCCGTACAAATGCGGAAGCAAGTGCTTCCGCGACGGAAACGAAGTGTCCGCTGAACGAGTGGCCAAGATTTCACTGCGCGCTGAGCGCGGAACAAGGAGCAGGGTATGACAAGAAAAGTGTTTGGGAAAAATATGTACTATATAATTTTCTATTCTGAATCACCCAATATTGTTTTGTTTGATTTTCTTGCCCTTGCACTGCTATTCTGGACATGCATGCATTTATGTTGAGGCAGAAGAACAACAACAGTCTTGGGCAAAGAGGAAAAAGACAGAGGGAAGGATAAAAATAAGGGTGGTTATTTGCAAACCAAATTAATTAAAAAAGCCTGTATTGGGATGAGAGAAAGAGATACTTAAAAGAATCATAATGTCAAACACACATTGCGGGAAATACTATAATAAAACACTAAATAATAAACTAGCCATTCAAATTCAGATTGCAAATCATAATGATTATTAAATATATGGTGTCATGTTGTAATGGAAATCATTTCAAACTTGCTGAAGTCAGCTTTAAAAATAAAAAAAAGTAAATAGCATTCAGGCTTTCACTTTTATGCATGAACTGAAATAAAGACCTGATCACCTTCAGAGGGGAGTCACCTATATTACTAACGTAGAATAAAAATGAGCTTATATTTGTTATTTAATTAATGATCCTTTCATTCTTCCCCGTGAGGGTTATGGAGAGAACAGGCTGAGAAGATTAGGCTACACCAGCTCAGGGATCATCAAAAATGATCATCAAAGATGCTCCAAAAGCAACTGTAAGATATAATGTCTCCTGTGAGTCCTGGGTGTACCATGTGGGCTATGTCCAGTAGGATGTGCCTGATAGAGCTCTCTTCCAAGAGAACCACATCTGCAAATAACAAGGTGTTATTTCAACCCTCAAGTACAGATATGGGAGACCATTCCTCCCAGTCACGCCCCTCCAAGTATCTTCATTGTTCCCAACATTAATAATGAAATCCAGGGTTAGTTGCAGTAACCATAAGCCAGGTAGGCTACATTTAGTCTTTTTTGTACCTCTTACGGAAATCTTTGGGATTGGTCTGTCTGACCTCTTGCCACAGATCTGTTGACCAATGGTAGCCCTATGGGGCATATTAAGAACCTAGTGACATAGCCCTGTGGTTCACTAGTCCTTCATAACCTCAATGTGTTGGTACATAAAGGGGAGGTCTTAAGTGAGCTCTGAGTTTAAGCTTTTTTAAATCAGAAATATTATTGTCATTGTTAATAATATTGGTGTTTGAAATGTAAACCTTTTGTTCAGGATTTCAAAAAAGATTTGAGGTTACTCTATATAATGCAAACAAATTGCATTGCTCCATTTGCTGTGTAAAAAAAAATAAATAAATAAATAAAAAACCATGAGCATAAAGTTCCAAAGAACATATTGTAAAATGTATATACAGTACCAATCTTGGATGTTATGTAAAACATCTAGCAAAGTTTTAATGACACAACCTGAACAATACTATGAGAAGGAGATGTGTTGTGTTGCTACAGGCAAATGGTGGTCAGACCAGATACTAATGTGGGAGTTCTGCTTCATGACCCACCCTTATTTGTGGGGTATTTGTTAGCAAGAGAAGAGTACTTGAATCCCAGTGCCACTTGAAATCAATATATCAAAAATCAATGTGTCACATACTGAATCAATTTAAGCTGTTCAGCTCAATTTACTAATTTATTTGTAATAAAATTCCTATTTTAATCCCTTTGTTTGTCATTACCAAAGTCACTACACATTGATGATTGATGTTGATATCTTTATTTAATTTATCTTAATTTGTAAGCATCTTATGTATCTTTTGTTGTTGTTTTTTCTTTTTTTTTTTGCCCCTACTATTACAGTTATAACATTGGTATGTTAGTGATTACATTGTAGTGGTAACTTCCTACTGTAATAAATTCAGGCTATATGGTAGATTATTTTTATAGGAAAAAAATCAAAGCCTTGGCAGCAGGAATCCACTCTATAGCTGAATTTTGGTCAACATCATATCAAATTCTGTAATTAGATACTTCCAATAATAATAATGTTATTGTCTAAGTGCTTTTCTGTAAGCTGTTCTGACACAAAAGCTCCATGATGAAACAGAATTCTTCACTCCCAGCCACTTTTGCTTGATGAACAAAAGCTATTGAATCCATTGATATGAAAGTAATAATTAAATCAAATGAAATTAAACACATCCTTTGATCCTCTACATGCACAATGAGACAGGAAGTGTTGAAGTGGATCAGTTGAGGTCAACGTTTGCTCTTCATAATCTGACCATTTCTCCTTGTCTTTAGCACCTCTCAAAGAGGGGTTTGATATCCTTTTTTTCCCCTTCACGCCATTTCTTCATTTCAGTCATAATGAGAACACTGGATGCTTAAAAGTTAATTGCTTTCTGCTATACATGGGCAACCAGTACCAATTTTTTCCCCATTTTGGCTGCTTTAAAAATGCACTTTATGTTGTCTTATGTTGTTTTCTGTTGCACACATGCACTTTTGTACTTCTGTGCTGTCTTTTATGTAGCACCTTGGTCCTGGAGAAACGTTGTCTCGTTTCACTGCGTACTGTATCACATGTATATGGTTGAAATGACAATAAAGCCACTTGAACTTGAACTTATACCTAAGGTTCACAGAAGTCCTGTTTAAAACTTTAGGCCTGGAATTCTTAAAAACCTTTTTTTATTCAAAAGTGCCTAAAAGTGCTTGAGATGAAAAGTGACTTTGAATTCTTATTTTTCATGTCTTGTGCACAACTTTAAAGGGCCACTATGAAGGATATGTAGGACTATGTATGGGGATCTGTTAGAAAAATGGAATATGATATGGTGCACCACCATGTTGCTACATTAATCTAGAATGGATAAACCACTAGAGAGCATCGTCTGCGTTTCGTGTTTTTACAAGAGCCAGCGTGAATTCAGAAGGAAGCGCTGGAAGAAGGCCAAAGAAGAAAGGAAAGTAATCAGTGCTTGCTGGTGCTGGCTAACAAATTTGAGAACCCAAACTTTGTCGAATCGAAAGATCATATATATTATTTAACACAAGAAATAGTACGAAATAATGAATCCTCTCCAAAGAAGGTTGGCAAAATTGGGACAGACAATGGCAGACAACAAACATGTGGTTGTGTGGCTTTTCGCAGATGGAAATCACTGATGGGGACAAATATTTTAAGAGTGATGCCAAAGTTGCCTATTTTGTGCTGGACAGGTAATTGGGTTTAAATAGTGTCAAAATATCAAATACTGTTTCAATATATTATTTATTATAATAATAATTCAGTATCATTGCTGATGTTTTCCCAAGTAATGATTCATGTTACACTGCAATAACACTTCAGACTACGGTAACATTGCTACAGGTAACACTCTTCTACAGCAGAGCTGCTATGTAATTACCACTTTATGTTGTGTTTGTCACAGACCAATATAATAATTTTTTTTTATTAATATGAATCTTCATTACATATTTTCACTTCATTTGGGGGGTGTCCACTCTCTCCTTTCCTTCTTGGACAGCAGCAGCTTGGTTAGCTCCCCTTCCACACCCAGACCCGACCAGCCCTGATCACCCTGCCCTGATGGTAGACTTTCCCTACCATCCTCTATCCAATATGTGGTGTGTCCAATATTTGAAGAGCAATAAATTACAGGTAATTAGCAGTTAATTAGCAATAGAGATAATTAGCAATAAAATGCTAATTACAGGTAATTAGCAATAAAATGCTACCACAATGTGAAACAAGCAACAATAATATTCACTAGCATTAAAACACTACCACAACACAGAACACACCATACTATTGTACATGGAAATTATGACCTATAGTTTTATAGATTAAATAACTAAATACAATTTCTAAATATCTATTTAAAGTAACCTCATCTGTTTACTTGATACTTGATATGGTGACAGATGAAGAGTTCATTTTGTAAGCACTTCGATTGCACGCCACAGCACAATACAATGGCCGCCATATGCACCTGGAATGGGAAAGGTGAGAGGTGGCATTCAGTTGGTTGCAAATCTGAAACATCACCGCTAGATGCCAGTAGATCCTTCATAGTGTACCTTTAAATACTAAACAAATTTTATTGACACCACAATCTTTTCCTGTCTGTTCTCATAACCACTCACTGAAATCTGACTAAAATCTGGACTAGTTACAAGGCAACTTGTAAACAGTAGCCTAGCAAGGGTCATGGTTGGACCAAAGCCACTGTTTTTCATAAATAGAACATTTTGCAGGGGCTTCCACAATAAAATTTCAGACCCCCTCAGATGATAATGAAGTACTATATTATCCTCTTTTATGTAGTACATGATCCCATTGCTATTGGAGTGCACACCAGAGGCTTGCATTACCATTTCACCAGACAGCTGGTGTATTGCTTGCATTTGATGCCTTGTCATTGTGCTCAAAATTCACTTAAATTCAATAAATTCACTACTTCACATATGGTCCACTGACTCAATTCATTCACTCTACGCTAAATATTACAATATACTTATGTAGAACCTTGGTGCCTAAAGGTGTGGATGAAGACTCAGGAAACAGGCAAAATTTTAGCCCAGCTCTGGGCTGACATTAATTTGCCCTGCACTTTTCAGAACACTTTCAATTTCAACTCAATCTAAATAAACAAACAAACAAACAAACAAACAATTAGCTAAAACTGGGGACATCACTGCTATTATACCACTCCTGTTCATAGTTCAAGTTCACACTTCATGGAGTATGTGTGTGTGTGTGTGTGTGTGTGTGTGTGTGTGTGTGTGTGTGTTTGTAGCAGTTTAACTTGCCTCATCTCAATCAACAGCTGATGCTTGACCATACCCCTGCTGCCAAAAACTGCCAAGGACAGATTCCCACCAGGGAGTTGCCCTGCCTGCAGCTGGCTCCCCACCTGGGGGAAGATGTAATCTGCCACCACCATCTGTGCCCCATGCCTGTGGACCTCCTCGAATTTGAATGACCAAAGTGCCCAATACCAACGATTGATACGTGCATAGGCATCCTACATGTGGTGGAGCCATCAATTTGGGGCTGCATCTGGCCATGGCCCAAGTAGGAGCCCAGTTACTTCCACCCACCAAACTGCAAAATCTTTTTATTTGCTGTGAGTCCTGTCTATCTCAAGGATCTCAAATGTTGTAAACCTCACTGCGAGTCATTACTGTAAATGATTATGTTATCTAAGTAAGTAGTGGCTCAAAGTGTATTCTGTCCTTGAGACACTGAAATATTGCTGGGGCTCATAAGAGTGACAAATTGGTATTACCCAAACGGAGTGGAAAAGGCAGTTTTTCTCAAGATATTGGAGTCAAGAGAATCTGCCAATACCTCTTGGTTCAGTCGAGTGTCAAATAAAAGCAAGCTGTGCTTAACTAATCAAGCAGTTCACCAATCCATGGAATAGAGAATGCATCAAATTTAGATACCGCATTAACCTTTCCAAAGTCCACACAAAAACAGACTGATCCATCAACCTTGCCACTTTGTGAGTAATTTAGAATGTGGGTAGCAAATTCTCATGTGTTAGGTGACTTAAGGGGTGATGTTTTACTCTCAGGTTCAGGTCCAGAACATATTCAATTCATTCTTGCTGATAAAAGTTCCTGTCTCCCAGTTTTCTCTGATGATATCTAAGACACCATGAGGCTTATGCTCGAAGAATAATTCAAGTGGAGGCTTGTGAAATAATTACTCTCTCCAACCCGTGGCGATGGGCTTTTAAAAGGAGGCGGCAACACGCGGAGGGGTTAGTGCGTTTAACCTGAAACTCTAATGCCGAGTGTTCTTTTTCTCTTCTAGTTTGTCCGGCAGATTCTCCGTAGCAGCTGCTTGGATAATACGTGCCTCTGCGCCGATTTCCCCTGTGTGTTCGCCGTCTTCCTAGCGCAACGGAGGGATTTTCCCCCTGCACTGGACACTGGACATGCTCACGGAAGTTTTGCTTTGTTCTTTTGCACTCACTTTCAGTTGGGTTTTGAATAGCACCAAAATAAATATGGATTGTGATTGTTTGTCACCACACTCCCTGTCTACAGCGTGGTCTCTGTGTCGGCTCAGACAGCTCGCACGCTACAATGGTAAACACTGATTTAAACTGAATTTCTTCTTCTTTTTATTCTTTTGGCTGCTCCTACTGAGGGTCATCACAGTAGATTGTCCATGGTCTGCATATTTGATTGATGAAAGCCCTTCCTGACGCAACCCTCCAAATTTATCCGGACATGGGAATGGCACTAAGGCCACATTACTGGTGCAAATTGAATTAATCCCCAATAATTCATACAGTTTGTGAAGAGTGTGTGACATATAGGATGTTCCCTGGTTAGTCTGGATTACATTCAGGATCTCTGCTCAAGAGGTAACACAAAAGAGTGCAGAGAGTACAGACAGTAAACCTACTGATAAAGAATGGAGGGAGTAAGAAGGAGTGCAGTTCTACAACAAATCAGAGAGATAAGGTGGGGCAAAATTATGTAAAGCTTTAAATGTTAACAACAATATATACTGAGTCACAGGGAGCCAATGAAGTTCAGTCAAAAGAGATCTAATCTGGTAAGTATACTTAGAACAGGAAATGATCTTGGCTGTGACATTCTGGATAAGCTGCAGTAAATGGAGAAGTTTATTGCATATACCAGAAAGAATGGCATTACAACAGTCAATGTGAGACATTATGAAAGCATTAAGCAAAACTTTAGTACTGTGCTTTGTACTGAAGGGCAGGATGAAATCTAGAGATATTTCAAATATGGAAAAAAGCAGTCTGGGAAATATTATTTATATAGGGAGCAATGGAAAGGGTACTCTCCAGAATGACACTCAGACTCTTTAACTGCATAGAAATAGGTATAACAACATTACCAATTGAAATGGTAAAACTATTAACCTTTGCAAGTGCTGACTTAGAGCCAGTTAAAAGAGCCTCAGTTTTATTGCTGCTCAACTGAAGGAAATTGTTTGTCATTCAGATCTTAATGTCATTGAGACAATTAATGAGAATATCAGTGGGAAAACAGAGGTAGGTTTGGTGGACAGATAAAGATGGGTATCATAAACATAACAGTAGAACTGAATGCCATAATGCTGGAAAATACTACCAAGGTGGAGAAGATAAATAATAAACAGAAGTGGCCATAAAACTGAACCCTGAGGAACTCTGTGGGCAATAACTGCATGCTCACAATGAAAACTTTTCAATTGGATAAACTGCCTCTGACTAGTAAGGTAGGAAGAAAACCATTTATGTACAAGGCCATGAACCTAACTGCTGGGATATGGTATCTGAACTGAGCTGAGATCAAGAAGAATTAAAATTGATATTAATCCAAGGTGAGCAGCACATAATATTTTTGCTATGCTACACACCACCACATAGAATAGAAGTTCACTACAGCTCTTTGGAACTCCATTAGACTCCATTTCCCATGAGCCCATGCACACAGACAATATGGCCAACACACACCTACGCTTTGAATCACCTGACTATTAATCACATGCAGGTGCAACCAATCAAGACATAGTATTTAAGGACTTTCATTTTGTGAATGACTTTGTGACACATTAGTCTGCTCCTTTGTGTCTGCTATTGCTTTTTGCTATTCATGTTCTGGTTTTCTACTCTGTTTCTGTTTTTTTTGGATACTGCCTTTGTTTGACCTTCACTGTGTTGTTCGCCTGAACTCTATTCTGGTTTTTGGATTCTGATTCTGCCTGCTGACTTTGTACCTTTGCCTGCAATTTTAATAAACATTGATCTGTATTGCAATGCATCTTGCATCTCCTGGCCTGCATGACTGAATGCTTCACCACAACATGCATGCAGCAGATTAAGCAATGCTGTGTGACTATCTCACTGCTCAAGGCTGCCTGCTTGGAGTCCAAGAAAGACACCTGGAGGAAATGGCCACCCAGGTGCAAAAACTTACCTTGAACATCTCCAAAGTGGCCCATCAGACCACCTCATTGAGCAGCTCATGCCTCACCACCACTTCCCTGATCTCAAGATCAGAGAAATATACCAAAAATGCTGCACAGTGCCAGGGTTTTCTTCTCCAATGTCAACTCTACTTTGCAGCTCAAGAAAGTCTGCCTGATCACAGTAAGATTGCTCTTCTCCTCAGTCTGCTCACCAGTAGAGCCTTAATATGAGCCATGGACATCTGGGAACAAGGTGTTGAGCCGGTTTCATGAATGTTTCCTCATGTTATTCTGGTGAGACTTTGATCATCTACCTGGGGAAAAGAGGTCAGTGAATGTTTGTTGTCTATATGTCAGGACAATTGACAAGCTGCTGATTTCACACTAGAATTCCTCACTATGGCTTCAGAAAGGAGAGGGTATATACCGGCTTCAAAAACAATGTTTTGTCAAGGACCCGATGAAAAAATTCACAAGGACATGGCATGCTGTGATGACGAAGCCTCTATCAACTCACTGATCGATCTGGCCATCCACTTAGACAATCTGCTGTACAATTGGCTCCCAAAGAAAACTACACTGACCCACAGTGAGAACATCCTTTCTGAGCCTGTGCAGATGGCAAATACATGTCTAACCTTGGCAAAACATGAGCGAAGAAGAAGAGAAAGATTGTTTGTACTGCGGCCCACCAGATCATGCCATTTCTCAGTGTTCAATGAGGGACATTTGTCGAGCCTCAAGCTCAAATAAAGGGGTTCACCCCTCTCCTAAAGATTTTGGGGAGTACCTCTTCATGTGGTGAGTACCTCTTCATGTATCGCCCTACCTCCTGTTGAAATCAGGGTACAGATTATACACTCAGACAAGATCTCTCTCCTTTCAGCAATGAGCAACTGTGGATCAGCAGGGAACTTGGGGACCATGGATCACGACACTGCCATTGAACTATAGCTCCAACTACTCCAGCTCAACAACTTACCTATAATCAGTACTATCAATGGGGGTCCTATCAGAGAAGGAACAGTACATTACTGCACTCTTCATAATTCAATTATATATATATATATATATATATATATATATATGTAACCCCCTTTTCACGGGTGAGTTTTACTAAACCGTCTCCTCACCTGCACTTGTGTTCCGCCAAACCCCGCCGACGTGACAAATAATGGCAGGTCATTGATTAACTTAAACAAACCACCATGTAACATAATAAGGCTGAGCTTTGACATCATGGCAGCGTGGCTGTAGCACGCAGTGGCCACTCCAGATCTGAAAATTGTGTTTTTCTGTGTTATTCTGTTTCTTGGCACGACTCCGACGGCACATGGACACCAAAACAAACGGTGTTCATGTCTACCCACGAGAAACATTGCTGGACATAAAGGAATACTCAAAAACTGACCTGCAGGATGACCTCTTGGAAACGCTACGCGTCCTCGGGTTGCTACGGAAACCAGGCCTCCAGTCCTCGGCGTCACCTGATGCCAGCAGCCAGGAGGGGGTCCACCGAGAGCGGTGGGCGAGGAAGAGGAAGCGCGGCAAGCGGGCGGGGGTCTGTGCTAGGCTAAGAGATAATCCTAGCCGACCGCCCCTACCAACCATGGCACTTTCCAATGTCTGTTCTCTGGACAAATAAATTGGACTATATCCGACGCCAGCGGACTACCCAGCGCGAGATTAGGGAGTGCTGCGTCATTGTTTTCATGAAGACATAGCTCAGCGACAGAGTTCCAGGCGCCGCCGCTCAGCTACCCGGGCTACGTCCAAAACTCTGCACATTTAGCACCTCTATAATTTTTCACATCACATTTGGATTAGCGCTGCTCTGTTTTGTTTTTTTGTCTTATGTTTGCACATATTTGCACACTTTGCACTTGTTGTCTCTGCCATGTTTCCACATTTGCACACATGCACTTTATGTTGTCTTCTGTTGCACACGTGCACCTTTTGTACTTTTGTGTTGTCTTGTATGTAGCACCTGGGTCCTGGAGAAACGTTGTCTCGTTTCACTATACACTGTACTACATGTATATGGTTGAAATGACAATAAAGGCCACTTGACATGACTTGACTTGACTAAAAGTTTCTCCTCCTGTACTGAAAGGACAGAACAGCATTCTTCCAAAAGATCCATGGGGGGCTCTGGAAAAAACCCCAAAACAAAACAAACAAAAAAAAATTGCCCTGTCATTGGGAGATCATGAGTTCAAATTGATGAACAATAATGAGTTCATCGTTGTTTTGCACCCGAACTCCTCACCCAATCACAGAAGGTAAGCTTAAACCACCTATAGAGGATAGTTATTGTGCTATTGTGATATATAAGCTGCTTGTATCCACAATTCATTCATTTAATCACTACCAAAAGCTCATGACCAATGTTAAGGGCAAGGACCAATTGGTAAATCCAAAGCTTTAACTTATCAATGCCCCTTCTTCACCGCTATGGTTCTCAGTTACTGAATTATCCTTGGCACCATGCATAATCTGCTTCAAACCCAAGATACTTCAATTCCTACACATGAGAAATTTACATTTTTTTCCTTACACAAAGACAATATGCACTCCTTTTCTAGGGGAGAACCACGGCATCAAATACAGTGGTGTTGGTTCCCATTCCATATCATACATGTCTGCAAGCCATTCCATACTTTAGGCCTCCAAGCAGTGAAGTATACAATGACAACATAATCTGAAAATAACATACATGCTACTTCCCAGATGCAATGCCAAGTATCCTTCAGACCTCAACTATACCTTTATATACTGTCCATGAAGTTCACAAACACAAGGGAAAATGAGGCACTGCTTTGAGAGACCAATGTCCAGACTAAATCAGACTTAACAGTGATTGCCAAACTCCAATGGTGCTTCAATTATCTGCAAGAAAGTGAAAAGGCAGAAGGTGCTTTGGTCCTTCTGAATCTGAGGCCTGACAATTGGTTGGGTCTTCTTAACTGGTATCGATTTTTTTGGGAAGGTTGAGGAGTCTGATATCCTAAATCCTCAGTTTCTTAAAGATAAGGACAACTGCCCTGATTTGCCAGTTTAAAGATTTTGTCCCTGTAGTCTATGAGAATTTCTAGATGCTTGTCATCTATGACAACATTCAACATTAAGGGTGGAGCTGTGGAGCTTTCCAACTAGCTCAGTAACATCAATAAAGGAAGCTGAACAATGGTTTGTAATACAGAATGAGTACTTTGGATGAGTTATAAATAACAAAAATATTTAAAACACTGCAAAAACACATAGACAGAGATGGATTCATAAATTCCCACTTGTGCACATTGTTTTCACATTCTTGCAGTGTGTATGTGTGAACTGAAAGTGCATGTTCTTGTGTTTGCACCTGGTTCTTTGAGGGGGTGTAGGAGTGTGGGGGTGTGGGGGTGGTATGACATCAGATGAATGTTATAGTGTCACTGGCTGTTCAAGTGCTTATACAGTTTTTGTCTCACAGGTTATGAAGCAGCCATAACAGTCTGCGTGCACGCACACACACACACACACACACACACACACACACACACACACACACAATATTACTATTCTTTTTAGGAATTATTTCTATGTCTACAGCTGAATCTAACCCTAACTTTTAATCTCAGTAACCAAAAGGAAATGTTTTGGCTCTTTTAGATTTTTTTTTTAATTGCTGCTTTTGAATTTATAAAAAACAAAAAGCCAAATATCTCCATAAGGTCAAAACTGTCATATATTTGTAGATTCTTTTTCTCCTATGGGACATGGAGGTATGAGAGGAGATATTGATGCTGAAGCTGCAACTTTTTCTCTCTCTCTCTTATTCTTAATCAGACTATATTACTCACACACTCCTTCACCCTTTTCACTCTCGACCCATCTTTTATTTTCTCTCCCAAGACTTGCAAGTTATTTTTTTTTCACTATCCTTTTTAATGAACTAACATGCTGCATTAGTTAAGTAACTTTGAGAATACATTGTACTTACAAGATTAGTTTTAATGGGGCTACTCTGCACCCATATTAAAGTCATACAGTAGTTTCTATAATGTTTTAATTCTCACAAATTTTACACTCAAATATTTTGTGCTTTTGGAGTATATTTCTGAATAGTTTTAAAACTGTTTCACACAACAGTGGTGAAATATTATTGGACAACTTTCCAAAATTCTTTTTGAAGCAGAAACTGTGGATAGTTTTCTGATGATGTGCAAGAAAAATGGGGGATGGAATTTTTTTTCTGTCATTGTTAAAACAAGGTTTCAGTCAAGGAAGGAACTGCGCTTGGCTTTGCCGATGGTCATGGGAACAAAGAAGTTCAGTCGCATATAAGAAAAAAACAAAAATTTACTTTGATTTTGTCACAATTATACTTCTTAAAGTCACAATGATGTCACAAATACAGAAAAACTCAATATCTCCCATTACTCATTAGCTGGCTACTCAACAACTTCTCAACTTGGCAACAATACAAACACCAAATTATAGACAAATCATATGACCATCATCTATCATTCATTAGCTTCAGACAAAGCTAAACAACAAATAATCCCTTACCCATTCAATCAGAAAAAAAGATAATCATCAGTTAAAGGTCTACTAATTAGGATTTTGAGGATATCTATTAGCAGACATGGCGTATACAGTGGGGCAAAAAAGTATTTAGTCAGCCACCAATTGTGCAAGTTCTCCCACTTAAAAAGATGAGAGAGGCC
>JAQQZU010042694.1:0-21668 GCA_030068025.1 Parauchenoglanis punctatus | reverse complement strand
CCCGAAGATGCTGGGATTGGCTCCAGCTTCCCCGCGACCCAGATGGATAAAGCGGTATAGATAATGGATGGATGATAAATGAATAAAGAAGCAGAATTATTTACAATTGCAAATTTCACGTTTTTTTCTAAATAGTAATTTCCCCAAATTTCCCTCCAAATATTTCCTAAAATGGTCTTAATGTCATATTTATTAGAAAGAATAGACCAATTTGATAACTAATATAGATTCAATAATATATTTGTCTTTAATAATGAGAACATCTCATCACCACTCATGCATGCTTTATCATATATGTATATTTGTGGATGAAATAATATGTATTGTGCAAAAGTCTTGGCACCCTTTCGTGCAAATTTTCTTATAGATATTTATTTCATGAATTCTGCATTATTCTGCATCAATACAAACACATTATAGATTTCCAAAAATAACTTTTCCTGAAAAACGTATTTGAAAATGTAAAGAAAGCAACATATTACATGAGACCAGTATTCAGACAAAAAAACATAATGAAGGCTCCTGGGTTTTGCATGAAAAATGAAGCGTGACAGTCAAAGTCTTCAGAAGAACCGTGGCAGATTCTCCAAGATGCTCAGTAAAACTTACAGCTCATTTCCTTAGGAAACACCACTAATTATACCTGGGACTACTATTTAATAAAAATTAAAAAAAATGGGAAAAAAAGCAACTAGTCGTCTTTTCTTTTAAGCGGAAATGTCATTACATTTGAAGTCATCTTTACTGTACAGCATTTCCACAGATAAAGATATAGAATCGTTATCACAAACCTCATCCGTGGTTAAAAACGAGGAACTGGCAACCTTTATAAACAGCCGCGTGCACACGCGAGTCAGTGTGACTGACCAATCACTGATCAGTATGCAAATATCCCCCCTCATGTAAATGTTGTATAAATAAGTGCATAAGCAGTAAAAACCCATGGCTCAAAATAAAGTTATAAACGTAATATTCTTCTAATATATTCTATTCTGAGCGTGGTTTTCTGAAACCCCCTCTTCTTGAGGTAATTCTTTGATATGCAAATGAGAAATTAGTAATTAATTTACAAATGACGAGTATATGACGAAAGTTAGGCACTTGTGGTGAGTCTGGGAGCAGGCGTTAAATGCTACTTCAGAGAAATTAGTCTGCTGGATGAGAAACAGGAACGTGGGCAGAATATCTGTGTTCTGAGTAGCATGAGGATTTCAGATACACTTTCCACCTAATCTGCAGTCTGTCACTGGTAAGATTGCATTTTTTGTTGTTGTTGTTCGTTTGTTTCAGTAGCGTGTTTGACTCTTCGAGTGCAAAGGTGACTCAAGCAAAGTTCTTCAAAAGTAGCAGGAAACCTCTTGGCAGGATGAATTGCTGTGTGTCGAACCCAACGTTTTCTTTTGCTCGATTACAGAAAGATTTGTAACACCACACATCTGTTTTCCCCCCCAGCTTTTCTCTGTTTAGGCAGCACAGGAAGAAGAGAGAGACGCAGAGGTGGAATGGAGAGAAAGAAGTACACCTGGGATGCACTTTTTTCCTGGACATGCAGGATCTCCATGCTTTTGTTTACAGGTAAGAACTTGCACAGCACTCTAGATAAATAGTGTTGCGCAATACAATTCTACCTGACACTCAGGTGCATGCATTGAAAACAGTGTTCACACACTGAAACACTGAAAAAGTGTTCTTCTTGTTGTTCTGGATGCTTAACATTTATAATAAAAGAGAAAAAACTTGTTGATATTTTTTGATGATCCTACGGAAATAACTTGGAAAAGCTTTTAGGCTGCAAGATTGAACCTTCTTATGAGGATGTGAAATTGAGAGTTAAGACTGAGATTCGGCACCCACTCATTATTAAAATGGTTCAATCACGGCCGGTATAACCCTGGTTTAAAAAAACAAACAAGTTGAGAACCTCTGTCCTGAAGAACCTTCTGGATCTTTGGATGGTAACATATTTATGGACGGGTTATAGTGGGAGAAAAACAGTTAATCAGGACCAGTGTTTTCCTTTCTAAGTAAGACCTCCTAAAATATGTAACTATTCAAAGAACAATTGCGTTCATACTTTTCTAATACTCTTTCAAGAAAGAATGTCTAGAACATCCATCAGCATCAGAGGGTCATGGGGAAGCTGGAGCAAGTCACAGCTGACTTCATGCCGGAGGTGGGGTACACCCGGGGCAGGGTATATAAAACATGTCAACCTTAGACCCTAGTAAACAAAGAAACTCTTAAAATCTGAAGTCATTAATAATATGTCCATTATAAATATGTTGTGTATACAGGGTGTCAAAAAAAACGTTTTGACAGTTTGGAAAACTTCTACAAGCCCATTATACATGTCCAAATCTTGGATTGTATGGAATGTTATGGACATGCTAGTGTGTGTGTGTGCATGTGTGTGTGTGCATGTGTGTGTGTGCATGTGTGTGTGCGTGCATGTGCGTGCGCTTGTGTGTGCGCATGCGCGCGTGTGTGTCAGAGTGAGAGTAAGAGTGAGAGATGTTTTACACCAAAATATTGCTTGAAGTTATAAAAATAAACTATACTGAGGGTCAAAACCTTATGGCTTGTATGGTAAAATCACAGAACTGTCAGATCGAATCATATAATTCTACGGTCGTGATGTGTCATGGATGTAGGTTTGTTATTTAATTTGCATAAAAATCCAGTGTATGAAGTTTCTTTGATTTCTATACGTTTCCAGTTTCCTCTCCAGAGCCCAAAATTACAGGCTGTGAGCTCCTGGAGTACGCGAACATCACCTGTTATTGGACTGCATACGGTTCAGGGAACATCAGTTACATGATGCGGGTTAATACGTAAGAGTCCACCTTCCCTTTTATCCATGTAAAGATTACATTTTACAGTGTATGAAGTGACCTAAATTTATACAAGTTTACATTTATGCGAGATTCAAAGCCAGATTCACAGTGTAGAGAGCCGATTGGTTCGGTTTAAGGCCCCTTGGTGCCATAGTGATGTAAACTTTGTCCAACTTAATTGTGGCACACATGATGTAGAAGAAGGCTGTGGAATAAGCAGAAATCTGGTTCAGCAGCATTCTTTGACAAGTGTAAAGCATGTAACTATTTGAGCTCGCCCTTAAAGGAGTGTCTTTTAATATCTGTTATGTCTTCGATTAGCACCTCACATGGAACCTTGGAATTTCATCTAAAATTGAAATTGAATGTATTTAAGGTTATATCTGAGATTAAGACTTAACTCCAACATGCACTCAAATCATACTCAAAATGAACTTAAACATTAAATCAACATTTAATGCAGACCAGGATCAAATCTTGAAAATAAATTAAGAATTGCACCATATTTTCAAATAAAGGAATCGAATGATTGCATACAGGGAAACCAGGTAATTAAGCAATAAAATACTTGGGGGGGCATGCTGTTATAGGCAAATAATCATTGACTTGGTGGTGTCATGCAACCTAATATGATGTGGAGTTACTGTTACTTCCCCAAAGTTGATTGTTTTGCATGCATGTGCTGCATTGTTTTATTCCTCTTATGCCATAGCAATTTTACATTCAAAAATTGTTCATTAAAAAAAAAATGAAGTGTCCGTTGCAAAAGGTAGGCAAAGACAGATTCAAATGCAGATTGAGGGTTTATTAAAGACACTGGCAAACTGTTCAAAACGAGTTCAAAAAGTGTGACAGGCAAAGGTCAATCGATCTTCAAACATTAAAACTGGGGCAAAATCCAAAATAAACTATGAGCAGAGTTCAGTCAGAATCAGAATAACAACTCATAGAATTACACTAAACATTACTTCACCCAGAACAAAGAAATACAAGGGCTTAAATACAAGAACTAATCAGGAAGCATGTTGAAAACTGGAGACAGTAATCATGACACACTAGGGCGACAACCACAGCATGCAGTGCTTGGTGTGAGGGGGAAATGAGAGAACCATCCTCCTCCCCACCCCAAAAGGCACAGCTCCCAAAGCACCTAATAAAACCCAAACCAAGTTGTCCTAATCCCCTGAGTCAAATGTTCAGAAGTTTTCCAGTGTTCTGAGGTAGGCATTGTCCAATGTGTCTGCTCTTCCCAGAGGAGCAGACAAAGGACAGATCTTCAAAAACCAGCTGGCAGAGTGATTACCTCCTCGGCAGAGTCCAGTTGTGGAGTCACGGTGTCCTTCCTGGAGTTTGGTGGTGGAGTCAAGACTTCCTCCCCAAAATCTGTTGGCAGAGCATGCAAGTCCTCGGTGGAGTCTAGTAGCAGAGCGACAATGTTCTCCGTGGAATTTGGTGACAGAGTAATGACATCCTTGGCAGAGTCTGGTGTCAGTGTAATCAGTGGACTCTGGTGGCTCCGCTGTCCGCACTGGCCTCAGGCTTGAGCTTGGCTTGGGAGGCTGCCCACTTGGCCCAGTTAGCCTTGGTGGTTACCTCGTCGGCATCAGGCAGGAGCATGGCATTGGAGACCATCCCATCAGCCTCTGATATAAGTATGACACGGGTGGCCACACTGTTGACCTCAGGCTTGAGCTTAGCTCAGGAGGAAGAACAAAATACATGCACCTAAAGGTGCAGCTCCCATCCAGGTGGTCCTGCACCCCTGGGTAAAATGTCCACAAGGGTTGGGCTTAGTCATGTGGTTGGAGGCTCAGCAGTGGTATAAAGAGAGAGAGATATATGTTCACTTATCTTCTTCAGTATAGAAATGAGAAAGTGAATAAATGACTGAAGAGCAGAATTAAGTAATTCTGGGTTGTTGTTTTTTTTAGGTTGAATTGTGTGAACAGTAAAATCTCTATGAACTCCTGTAATACCACATACACCCAGTGCTCTGTGAAAATTGGATCTGTGTCTCATTGCTTCTGTGTGGACGTGCTGGTGTTCACTTCCTCCCTGTCCACCAGAATGTCACCTCATTGCTTCAACGGGATTAATGAAGGTAGTAGCAGTATTCTTATAGACTGCGGTTATTTCCTGAACTTTGATCTTTTTCGTATCGTTTTTCTGTAACATTTTGTCACTTACTGTCTTTTGTCTGTCCTTCTACTTGTCATCTTTTATTCTGCCCACTGTGTCTCATTCGTGTTAGCTTCCTCAACATCACACCCACCCACATGCATGCAGATTAATCTACGTGCTTTTTTGACTTTACTTTACCTACTTTAAGTGTATCATATATTCTTCTTTCATTTCATGGTGTGATGATGCAAATTTTCCACAATGTGTAATGTTACACCAGGAGACGGGATTTAACAGTGTATTTAACTAATAATGCATCATCTCTTATCACTTTAATTTTGCACAGTTAAGATGTACACACCGCAAATCACAATGCTTGCCACACGGCCAGAAAATGCCAGTTGTCTGAAGCTGCAGTGGAAAGAGCCACGATCTGAATATGTGCAATCCGAGAGGAACCAGCGTGTCCTACAGATAGAGTACCACACTTCTCAGGGGGTAAGAACAGACAATAGGAATTTTGTTCAATGGAAAAATAAGCATGCATTTGAGAATTATGTCAGTACTTATGTATGGAAAGTCTTGTGTATTCAGAGTCATGTTACTTGCGTTTAAGGTGAATTTCTGGCTGGCCTGTTCACCTACAAACACTTTACAGCTTTAATGATGTAGTATTTACTGAAACTCTCTTTTCAGGGTTTTTATTAAAGCACCTCAATAATGCCTTTAAAAAACCTGAAATGTGAGCTGATAAATTTCTCAATTATTTATTGTCAACTGCAAATCAAGAGACATGAACATATAGTTTAGAAAAAAGCAAAATAAATATAGAAGATAAATATTTTGTGAATTGTAATAAATAGTCACAGTCATGATTGTCACTAGTTGTCAATCACAGAAAATTCGGCCTTCGAAACAAGTATTGCTTGCGATGTGTTGTGTGCACACAGAATTGAAAAATCATGTCCAGGCCTTCATAAATTACAGATTTCATAATTTATTCATTCATTCGTGATAGCTGCTTTATCCTGATCTCTGGGTGGGGGGGAAAGGGGACAAAAGGCAAATGGTTTCCTCAGAGTTAGCCATTCGATAGATTGGCGACCTGTAGAGAGTGTACCCTGTCTCTTACCCTAAGACAGCTTCCCATGTGACCCTGACTGATAAGCAGTATAGATTATAGTTATTTATATATTTAATATTGCCCATGAGTGGCCTTCTGGTTTTTGAGCATGTGTAAACTGCCTAAAACATGTATGTCTGAGTGAAATATT
This sequence comes from Parauchenoglanis punctatus, assembly GCA_030068025.1. Taxonomy (NCBI): domain Eukaryota; kingdom Metazoa; phylum Chordata; class Actinopteri; order Siluriformes; family Auchenoglanididae; genus Parauchenoglanis; species Parauchenoglanis punctatus. The sequence continues at coordinate 15,439 of JAQQZU010042694.1, read as the reverse complement.
GTGTTTTCAAGAAATTGCAACATTACAGTCTGGAACAGTTCCTCAATTTTCTCGGTGTTGCAGAAAAAAACCTGACCTCATCTTAAAGACAGAAGCAGTGCATAAACCTTCCAGCAGCACTTAAGTCTATAGTTAATTCTATAGTCTGAATATGGATTTGCACAATTTCAGTATTTGCTCCTCACTGTATGCACTTAACCCTGAATACAGCTCTTTGTTTTCAAAAGCTAGCAATGAACAACATATAAAGAACACAGTGTTCAGTCTCAACAACTGTGTTGTGTAACTGACATGTGCTGAAAAGTCACTTTGCATCTCTTCTATTATGTTACGTAATGCTTATGGTCCTTGCAGAGTGGTGGAAATGCAAAACCCAAACTTCAGGAGAAAGTTTGTGTTTTGAGCAAATAATCCAAATCCAAATAAGATTTTAAGTGATTTGGGTTATATATTAGAAGAATTATCATTTCATTACTTATCTCAGATTGCTGGTGTTCACTGATAAGGTCACATAGGAGGGGCTTTGTAAGCATAGCTTGTGGTTTGACAGCAAAGCTTCCTTGACAAACTTACTTACATGAAGACATTGACACTTCATCAGAAATGAAAACCAAAAAACACACGAATAATTCTGCTCTTGTGAAAGTGGTGGCCGCTCATTGGTTAAGGCTTTGGGTGAGTGATCAGAAGGGTGGGTGTTCAAGCCCCAGTATTGCCCTGCCCTGTTGCCCAAGCTGCCCTGTTGGATCCTTGAGCAAGACCCTTTCCAATCACCTCTGTACTCAAGGGGTGCTGTATCATGGCTGTCCCTATACTCCGACACCAACTGTCTAACAAGCTGGGATATGCAAAGAAAACAATTTGATTACTCTGTAATGTAACAGTGACAAATGAAGGCTTCTTCTAAAAGTCCTACAGTTTGTAGTGATTTAATTCTGTCCTGAGGCACAATATCAAATAATCTTTCATATGCAAGTTATAGATAATTTGGTTGTCTAACTTGGAGAGAGAGAAGGAAAACTTCTCTGTGCGCCTGTCTATCCCATAAGTCACTAACCAATAAAATGAGCACATATTTAATATTTAATCTTGCTGATTATACTCATACAGGTGAAATTCCCAGTGTTTCCCCTCACCTTATTAATTAAAAAAATTAAAAAACATCAACCCATGTACTTTCAAGGGTCAGAAACTTTGCTGTATATTTCAGGCCCACTTCCACAACGTGAACGCTGCGCTTCATGACTGGCAGATGGACTTGTGTGGCTTATATCCAGGCACAAATCACTTGGTAAGGGTCCGTGCTCAGGACTTGAGAGCAGCACATCACTGGAGTTCCTGGAGTGGCTTTGCAGAGGCCACCACGGCGGAGGCAGGTGGGGAGCAGATAGAGGGTGATACAGAAATGAAGCCAGGAGTGTGGTGTGTTTATAAAAAAGAGAGAGTGATGATCTGTGTGCTTGTTTGTATCTCTCAGCCCCAGTGGCCGCCCCGGAGCTATGGAGGCACATCCAGCCGGTTGGCAGAAGCGGGCGGAGACGTATCACCTTGCTCTGGAAGGTAAACAAACTGCACATTTTGAATAGAGGCAAATTTATCTACCAGTTCTCATTATACAGTATTCTCACATTTGGTCAGAATTTGTATGCTGCATGGTAAATCACAGGTTTTTATTATTACACTTTTGGTTTCTGTAGTAACGGATGTCGAGAATTTTACATGGATGTTCATGTAAATGGGTTAAAAAATGTTTTATCGCATATCGGTATGGTGACGTTTTCTGTGAGGCGATGTTTAGTCAGTATTTTTGGAAGAAGCCTCCGGTGTCAGAGGTAAAGCTGTAAAGTCTGCCACCACAGAATATCTTCGAATCAGAGAAGTTTGTGCTTTGTGGTTTCTTAGTTAACACGAGCATGCATTTTTTGTCTTGTGCTTGGTTTAAGACAAAGATGATGAAATAAAAAAGAGAAGGTGGTGAGAGTATATGACTATACTTGGATATAGCACGCCACAAGTGCTGAAGTAATCATGTTTACTTGACACGAACCAGAAATCATCATCAAAGTCTTAATCATTGGTCAAAACATCATTAATGCTGCATTGGTCAAATTTATGTGAAAAGAGGAACAAAGGTCTTTCATGGACATTACACAACATTCAATGTAAGCCCTTTTTGATATATATTCAGTTGAATACAATACAAAGACAAGATATTTACTGTCTGAACTGGAAACCTTTTCGTAAATATACACCCATTCTGAATTTGATGCAGGCACACATTCCAAAAATGTTGAGACGGGGGCAAGAAAAGACTGTGAAAGTTGCTGATTACTCAAAAAAACACCTGTTTGGAACACTCCACAGGTAAACAGGTGAATTGCTAGCAGGTGAGAGGGTCCTGATTGGGTATGAAAGGGACATCGTTGTATACAAGCAAGGATGGAATGAGGTTCACCAACATACAATTTATCAACATGTTAATTTCTCAACATGCAATTGCAAAAAAGTTAGGGATCTCACCATCAATCCATAATATCAAAAGATTCAAAGAACCCAGAGAAATCCCGAACCGCATTCTGCACATGTTACTTTTTTGGAACATGTTACAAGTATCAAATTCAGAATGAGAGTGTATTTAAAAAAACAACACAGTTTATCAGTTCGAACATTAAATATCTTGTCTTTGCATTGTATTCAATTGAGTATAGGTCAACAAGGATTTGCAGATCACTGTATTCTGTTTTTTTATTCATATTTTACACAGCGTCCCAACTTTTTTGGAATCAGGGTTGTAGTAGATTTGTCTTTTTTTCTTTTAATGTATATTTGTTATATAATATTCTCACAAGGAGAAATATTGGACATGTTTGCAATGTACAGTATATTCACTTTCTAAAATAATCTTTTGGAGTGATGAGAAACCTGATAATGTTATAATGAATTGCAGCATCTATTTTTTCATTTTACTTTTCTATTGAACTGACACATAAATGTGAAAGTGTTAATAAGACACCTGGGTTTAAATTCTCTAAACCTAGGTGGGCAGACAATTTATTCATAATCGAAAAAGCATGGCAAGCTTTTTTTCTTTTCTTTTTTTTCATTTATTTTTTTTTTCTCAAGTGCTATTTTTGACTTCCTGGGTGTGTTGAAAGTTTGGAAACTTGTAAGCCACTTCCGTCTCTCAAAACCACTTTGGCATATCATAGGTTGATGAGGCAATGACATTGGGGACAGAATTTCAGCAAATGTGCTGTGAAAGAATAATTATTTGTGATTTCATTGTATTTTGAAATAGATGAAGCACTTGGATTAAGCTTGGGGTAAAATGCATGCTTTAAAAACACCATATTGTGTAACAAGGCACTTAACGATCGGTTATGAAGTGCTCATCCTTCTGTCTTTTCTTTGCTAGTTAGTCTAACTATCCCCTCATGTTACTCAATATAATGAGCAGTGTAAATAAGCTTGCTGATTATTTCATATAGACGTAATTACCTGTGCAGTCGATTCATCTCTTTAGTGCCTCCCATGAATAATAACACCTCAGTTATAAAGTAATAAGTGTTTAATGAGGCTGGGTGCAGAGTTGTATGTTAATCTATGCTGATAACTGGCATTATTATTGCTCAGTCAGTTTCTGAAGGAAATACAAATATGAGGTGAGACGTCAGGAAATAGGCCCCATAGTGGTTTAGGTGGGGTGCAAAAACCAAAGAGATGTTTTTTCCTCTCTTTTTTTCCTCTGCATGTAGATATTTGTGAAGCTGAAAAAGCCAGCAGATAAGTTGTGAACTCTGAAACCTTCTTAGTTTTTGATGAAGCTTGTAGTAATATTACAAACTGGGCAAAGATACATTTTAAGACATGATTAAGTTTTTATATCAGTAGGGATTGTGGGTAGATTTGATAAGAATATTATGTGAATTAATATTTAATACTACCCTTTATTTATCAGTGGATTTATTCTTGTTACTCATTTTTATACTGTGGTGGATTTCACAATACAATGACGACATCCTTTCCCCTTTTTAAAGTTTCCTTTCCCCTTTTTTAATGCACATATTGTCCTTATTCAGAATGTGTGCAGGACAAAACAAAACATTTAAAACACATTCAATAAAAGAGTAATTTTATCATTAGAATTAAAATCAGTCTGGTCAAGTAAGACTTGCCTTTGACCTTAATGGAAGATTTGACTTTAAAGGCACTGTATTAAAAAAGAATACCATTTAAATAATGATCTATTCTAAACTGTACTAAATAAATGCATATTGCATATTTGTAATGAATATATTAGTGTGTAAAGAACAGCATGGACCAAAGTATGTTGTTCTGTTGATACCACATCTATTTGCCAGCATTTATTTATTTATTAATGAATGATGCATTATGCTTTTTAACGGTTGACAATTGCATTTAATGTCGGAACACCCAAGAAACAAGTTAGTTCCTGTTATTACTGTATAGCCGTTATAAACAGTCTCTTATTCATCAGCATCTCTTTTTCACACTCTCTATCACTTTTAAGATAATAAGACAAAAAAACAGCTTGTCATGTTACTGGGAAACCAAGTGCGCAGTAGAACTGCTGCGAATGGGAAGTTTTTTCTTTATTGCACTATTCTGAGTAAACCCTGGAGACCCTTGTGCATAAACACACCAGGAAACCAGCAGTTACAGTATAGAAATACTCAAACCAGCTCTTCTGGCACCAACAATCATGTCACAGTCAAAATCACTAAGGTCACATTTTTCAGCCATTCTGATGGTGGATGTAACATTACCTGAAGCTGCTGACTTCTATCTGCATGATTTTATGCATCGCACTGCTGCCACATGATTGGCTGATTAGATAATTGCGTGAATGAGTAGATGTACAGGTGTTCCTAAAAAAGTGCACATATACAGTACATACAGCACTATGCAGAACAGACCTCTTTTTAGTTCAAGATTTTTGAACTGAGGAGTTTTTTCAGTGTGGCTGAAACTGCCCACAAATGAGTCGTTTTGGTTTCAGTGCCTTGGTAATGAGCGCTGTACATCAAATCAGAGTGGTTTTGAGTAAAATTTACCATGTGCAGCTAACGTCTGTTCTGTCTCAGCCTCTCCAGTGGCCTCACACTAATGGTGTGATTCTGCACTATGCCGCATCGTGCTGGGATGAGCTGGACTCGTCCTACTGGGAGTGTGGCCATCTGGATTCTTACAGCACTTCTTGCGTCCTTTCTGTCTCTTCTCATGCTTGTACTTGCAACCTGACTGCATTTAACTCAGCTGGGACATCACCATCAGCTCATGTATGCATATCTGGACACCAGGACGCAGGTGAGTAATGGCCATGGTCTCGATCTCATTGAAGTCAGTCGACACTGAAAGTATGGTATACCGAGATAAGGTACTCTGAGAGTTGTAACATAAATGTTCTGCTGTTTAATTATGGATAAAGAAATCAGCTGCCCGTTGGTGTAAATTGGTATTAAAAGCAGTGTGTGTGCAGGTTCTTAAAAAGTCTTAATTTGTCTGAAATTAAACTTGGTCTTGAATTGTCTTAAATTTGAAACTGCGTGGTTTTAAATTTTATGTTCTGTAGGTTTTTCACTTAACGTTCAATCAAACAAAAAAACATCTGATGTCACTTTACACACATATTAATCTGGGCTTGTTGCTCACGTTTGCAGAAGCATGCTGTGTAGCTAAAGTTCATGTGTTGACACACAGTCGAAATGGGTTAATGGAAATTTAATATAAATTGGCTGGAGAACAGCAAATACTTATGCTGGTTAAAACCAGTGTCTGCAAATGTCTGAAACCCACTGCATAGTGTGCTATAAAACATTTAAACTCTTTACAATAGGTATCATTATGCAAAGCAAGATGCACAGAACCTATGCTAAAGCTGTCACTTTTCTATTGCTCACCAGTTTGGTGACTTTGCAAATGACCCAAGACGAACATTCACAGCCGTCATCATCATCAGCAGCAACATCTGACATTTGTTCTATTTCTGAATGGATGCCAAGACTAATAGCAGAAGTAATATGGGTTTTAGGAATAGTGGCCAACCATTTCTTCTACAGATCCAACAATGGAACTGATGATGCATTATAAGCAATGTTTCGAGATTCAGAGTTCGTCCAGATGTTTCCATGAGGAAGGGGTAACACAGCATTTATATGGTAAAGCTTGGATTTGCTCCATACATTAAAAGAAAGTTGGCATTGAAGGCCAACGATGGCACATTTGCAATGATGTTTAATGAGAAAACAAAATAACTGGATGTTCATGTGTGTTACTGGACCGAACATGGTATTACAGGGCATGGTTCACTGCTCAGGACCTATTCATGTGCTTTCAGATCAGTTCCTGCACTACATTACCTGCATACAAATATCTGCATTAATTATTAATAACTTTTTTTGATGTTTTCCCAAGTCTGTTGTAAAATGAACATTTACTGTTACTTGTTACTGTTTCTTAAGTTGACTTGTGAGTGCCATTGGATCTATGGGATGTTTATGGGATGATTTCTGATGTGCATTCATCAAAAAAAATGCAGTCAATCTCTATAAATGGACCCAATGTAAACTGGAGGTTTCTAAACTTTCTTCAGTAGGAACAGGCAAAATAGTTTGCTGGACTTTAAGAGCAGGGTTTCTGCTTAGAGAGAACAGACACATAATTAAGCAATATCACCCAAGCAAGAGTGCTGATGTACAACCGCAAGATTGCAAGCGTGATATTGCTTTTTGCTGATATTTCGTGATATACAACAGTTCTGTAAATAAGAAATGTATACTGTGAAGACATTTCAGATACAGAATGGCCATATATTTTGTTAATTAGTGCTCTGACAATGAAACTATTCCCCAGAGCTGGATACGGCTATATATGTTACCAAGCCAAAGCACAGTCTGACTAGTGTGACTGACAGCTTGTTGTAAGTGCAGTAACGATTTGACTGCAGTGAACTGTTCTAAAATTGGTATTTTGTTCAGCGAACACAGACAAGCAGGGTGATGCAAACCATAAAATGTGCAGTGCTCTTATAATAGACATCAGCGCACTTGGAATACTGCTTGTCCAATCTGATTAGTGACTGGAACTAACTGTTTTTTAATGGCACATGGTGTTTTCTACAGTTTTTATATTCGTTCTTGTTGTAAAAATGACAGAAAGAAAATCCTTACTGCCAACTTTTTGTATTTGTAAGACAGGTTTTATATATTGTCAGTGCAAATTTAGTCTTAAATTACATTTGAAATGGCATTACAAATTCATATAATCTATTACATTTTAATTGAGGATGCCTGCGGACACCATTTAAGAGGTATTTTGGAATTTTTCCAAAAAGTACACAAGGTTAGAAGAAGAAGAAGAAGAATTATTAGTAGTATTGTTGTTGTTGAAAAATAATTCTATTCATCCAAGCTTTATATTGAAACGCCAATGTATTCAATTCGGAGTAAGTTTACTTTTGGTGCTTCATTTAAATAGGCCAACATGAACAAGTTATTTCATGCCTTCAACTTATATAAACGTTTGGCTCAGTGCTTGACATTTGGCTATATGCCAAACATTTGTAATTATGAAAGCATTTTATCTTATGAAAGTTTTTTACCTTGGGGACTTTGCTAGGTTTTGACTCCTGAAACTTGTTATTCAGAACTGGCATGACTCACTGAACCACTGTACGAGTTACCTAGCCTAGTTTTTTAAAAACGTGTGATGAATAAAATCTTTTCGAAATAGCGTTCCGACCCCCTGACAGCATGAGTGTCACCGCTTTGGATGACTTCCAACTGAAGGTGGAATGGACAGTGACGGCGAACCAATCGGAATCCAGCTTTGTGGTCGAGTGGTTTCCAATCCCAGACGCCACAGTGTTTGCTTTGTCCTGGCAAATCCTGAACAGCTCCGAAAAAAGCTTCATCATTACTGGTGTGTAATTCAGTACATAGATTAGATTCTGACTACTTTTGTTTTTATATGAAGTTGAAAAACCATGATTCTGGGTCGCTATTTGTACGCATATGTGTGTGTGTGTTTTTAAAGGAGTGCATCCTGAGATCCCATATAATGTTTCTGTTCGGGTTCTTCAGAATAACACAGCTGGAGCTCCAAGATGTGCCATTGCCTTTACAAGACAAGGAGGTTTGTACGAGACTTGCACAAGACAGGATATGAGGTTGATGTTTTTGAGATAAGATAGGTGAAAAATGTGTGAAATATCTTTCTGATTTGTGACTCATCATGCTTTATGTGTCAGTCTATACAGCATCACCGTGACATTTAGAAAGCATTAAAAACGCATGTTTTATTGAGTGTATAATCATTTTTCTAAAGCGATTTTTTGATTACTAGGCTTTCAGTATATTGCTACATTGCAGTGTTTCATTATGCCTATGACTCCACAGGCTATGACTCCGTGTGTTTATGTGGTAATGATCATGATCAAGAGAGAAGTAATACCAATACTACCAGAAAATCACAAAACTGCACTTAATAGCGATTATTTTTATATTAAAGGGTTTTTTTCCCCATCAGTGCTTGTAGTGGGCCGGGATTAACTTTGCTCTTTTGATTACTGTAATTTTGATACCCACACCTGGTCCCTGAATCAAATGGACTATCTACAGTGCTCTCCATAATTATTGGCACCCCCTTGTAATGATTAGTACAAAGAGCTAGGAAAAAAAAAAACACTTTTTGGTGAAGTAAGCTTCATTTCACACTGAAAAAGTGAGAAAAATCTAACCTTTTAATTGAAATAAATTAATTCAGAGACAAACTAATAAAAAAATTAATATTTTTAACAAAAACACATGTGCCACAATTATTGACACCTCTACATTTAATACTTTGTACAACTTCACTTTGTACCCTAAGGGCCTTTGGAGGAAAAGCATCTCCACAGCATCACAGAACCTCCACCATGTATTACAGTTGGGATAAGGTTCTTTTCATTTTAGCCATTCTGATTTTTACACCAAAGCCTCCTTGAGTGTTAATTGCCAAAAAGCTCAATTTTTGTTTCATTATACCGTAGAACACAGTTCCGGTCAGAGTTTTGCAAACTCCAGTTGCTTACATTTGTGGTTAACTGAGAGAAAAAGCTTTTTTTCTGGCATACCTTCCAAATAATCTGTTGTCATGGCAGTGGCATCTGATGTTGCTTTTTGAGACTTGGTTACACCAAGATTTTCCTTTTTCTTTTAATTCACCAACCGTGATCCTTGGGGATTTTTTTGCAGCTCTTACAATCCCCCATCCATGTATGTGGTGCCAAAATAAACTTGGGTCCTCTCCAGGCATGTTTGCGACCATTCCAACTGATGTCCACTTTTTATTATTGCCCTAACAGTGCCCAATGCCCTAGTGGGCATTTCAGGCGAGTAGTTAAGACTTATGAAGGCCAACCCTCTTCTCCCTCATTTGGTTTGCATGTTCTTGGGAATTTGGCCTCTGCGCCACCACATATGTATACCCCAGTTGATCAGGAAATCATGGATTACAGCTTGAAAGTTCCTACACACTCCAGTCAACACAAAAATGTACCATTTAAATGGGAAACATGCTATAGGAACATTGTGTTCAGAATAATTTCCAGGGGCACCAATAATTGAAGCATATATGTGTTTGTTGAAAATAATTATTAATGAGGGATTTGTTTTGTTTTTTTCTCTGAATAAATTGATTTCAATTAAAGGTTGGATTTTTTTTCAGTGTGAGATGAAGCTACATCACCAAAAGGTGGATTTCTTTTCCTAACCCATTTTTACCAATCTTTAAGATGGTTGCCAATAATTATGGAGGGCAGTGTATGTACTTGCATGGCACAGAACTGCTATTTCAGTGACCGCTGCAAGTGACATTTTTATATAATTTTTCCCAAGTCTATGCAAATTAGGTATTATGATGCAGTAAAGTAACAAATCCAAACGATCTGTTGTTTTAGTTTCCCACTCAGTTTTAGTTTTCACAAGCAGTTTAATGCCTAATTCACTGCAGAGTTTCAGGACAAATGCTTTGCTAAAACTGAAAACAAATATCCCACACTAACGTGCCAAAAAGGAGAGTATCAGCACTTATTTCTTCCACTTCAAACACTGTTGTCCATTGATTTCTCATCGGTCAGATGTCAATTGCTCTGTGTGTGTCTCAGCGCCCTCTGTTGGCCCAAAGCTGGAAGTGCTACAAACAACAAGCAATGATGTGACTCTGAAGTGGCAGCCTGTTCCTCTGGAGAAACTGCATGGATTCATCCAAAACTACACTGTCTTATATAAATACAATGGCAAAATGAAATGTAAGTCTTGTCTTTTGTATTTTTTTTATATTTATACAACATTCCAAATTATTTCCAATACTCCAAATTCCAGTTCAGTTTTTGTCCGTTAAAAACTCATTTGAACTTTTTAGCATCTTCACAGACTCTGCATTCACAATTACCGTGCTACAACTGGTAGAAGTATTTTTAGGTCAGAAATCTGTAATGTAAATGTAGCTATGTGTAGATTTGACACTTTTAGATATTAAGTCAATAAACAATTTTTTTAACAGAATTTAGAAAGATCACTATTTCTGTGTGGATTTGAGCAAAAATCTGCTGTCAATAGTAATATTAATTCTGTTTAAGTAAATATATGAGCATAAATATGTGTAACATTTCATCCTCCATCATCGTTGTGCAGCCCGAGTGTTAAGTGGTGACGTTGAGGAGTTTTCTCTAAGCGGTCTGTCTCCTGGACAGTATGCCATGTGTGTGAAGGCCCACACACTGGCAGGGGGCGCTGAGAGCCCATGGGTCACTGTGACTGTAGGCAAGTTGTGATTTGAAACAAAAATACAGTATCTCTCAGTGTTGACCTGTCTATCATGATTGCACAGCTCCATTGTGAAATTACGTGAATGTGTGTGCGTTTTACAGGGAGTGTTCACACACCGGTGACGGCCATAGTGGTGTGCACCATAGGAAGTTTGTTCATTCTAATAATTTTTCTCAGCCAGGCTGAAAGGTAAATCAATGACTTCAGAGTGATCATTGAAGATGTGAATATAAATGCTTAATAAGCATTTTATGACTATTATCTTTTTAGTTATATTTTTAGGTTGAAACCTAGAAATTGCTTTACTTTCCCTATTTGAATCCCAAGCCAAAAGAAGAAAAACATATATAAATAATTATGTTTTTAATCAGGATTCAGAAGTACCTTTGTCCAATTGTCCCTGATCCCTCTAAGAGCAGCCTGTCCACGTGGCCTCCTATCTCTCCAAATCAGGTAATGACAATAAGGTTTCCGAGGTTTTATGATACTAAATACAATTTTAGATGATGTGTGTAAAGTAAACAGACTAAATACAGCTTGTCTATTAATCCCTCAATGGGTTGAGTCGTTGAAATGATGGATCTCATAATCCGTCTGTGTGAGAAAAGTCCAATCTGATGAATTTTTCCATCATCCCAATCTCAATTGTATCACTTATGTAGATGTGAAGCTTTTGTCTGTTTGAGCCTCAATAGTGTGTGGTTTTGCTCCTATGCAGTTTACATATCAACATGCAGATATGATAATCCTGCACAATACTCAAAAATAATTAAATTTATTACACAAGGACATACAAATTTCAGATGATGAATGGCAAATTAATACCATGTCTTGGATGTCAATTCTCTCTCTCTCTCTCTCTCTCTCTCTCACTCTCTCTCTCTCTCTCACTTTCTTTCTCTATCCCGTAGCATAAGCTACCAATCATGGACTTCAGCCCATCTCCCCCTCTCTTTGAGCCTATCTGCATGGGAGGAGGAATAACAAGCCATCGTGATCACCAGCAATGTGAGGACAGCAAGCTCCAGGCTTTCAGCCTGCAAACAAGTAAACAAGCCCTTAAACAAGTTTCGCAAATGGCTGAGCAAACATTGAGCGGACCAAATGTTAAAGAACGCACTGAAGAGCTAACCTATGACCCCACCTATCAGAATTGTCTCCTGGGAACACCACAGTGCTGTCATCGGGAATCTTCTAGTTGTCCAGAAGTTTCTGACCTTGGAATAGTTAAGGTGGATTCAGTTTTCTGTACAAACCACATTGTGCCAAGACTAGAGTCCAGTTATGAAAGGTTAGACTCCATTGTATCTTCTGACTGTCCACCACTCTCCAAGTCCTCTCTCCGAGTGGACGCACCAGACCCGGATGAGCATTTCTATAGACGGAGCACTGTGTCCAAATTAAAGACCTATTGCTACAGCCATGCATCTACTGGTTATCTCCCAGTTGCTGATTTCTACATTGATTTTAGAACAGTGGTGGAAAATTCGACTGATCTCATCCATAAAAGTAACCATTTTTCAAGACAGTCCAGTTGCTCCAGCCAGGTATCAGCTAGTTATCTTCCTTCCCCCTACACTGATTTTGTAACAGTAAACACAGCTGACATTCTTCATCAGAGTAGCCAGGTGCCAAAAAAGGGGGCTTGTGGTTATAGTCGCGTATCGACAAGTTATCTACCGTTTCACTTGGCTCATTCCGAAACAGACGTCACTAATAGTGCTCATGAAAATAATTCTATGTCAGGCATCTATAACCAGAATAACTATCAAAAATCGTGTCCTGATTTTGAAATAGAGGACATATACAGACCATTGAGTGCTGAAGAATGTCCATTTTCTTTATAGTTTTCAGTACAGAAACGGTACCGATGGAGTCATAGAGCTGCTCGAAACATGAATGTGAAATACTACATTTACATGTGTCCTGGTGGATGACTAGGTGTTCATGTTTGTACTTTTTTAGTGACACTCCACGAATACTTTTATTTACCATTGGCAACTGATTAATATTTATCGGGGGCTATTTGTCACAATGCCGAGTAGTCAAAACGCATAATGTGTTATTCTACAACCAGAAATCTCACCTCATTTTTGTTTTTTGTTTTTTTTAACACAGTCAAAGTTGAGAGCCCAGTCCTGGTCTGCCAGAAGGAACAGGGATTTTTCTTGTTATTTTAAGGTTAGGCTGCATTTGGGTGAAGATCGCACAAACTGGATGGTACTTTAGTAAATACAGTTTTCCGTTGTCGGAAGATGTGGATACAGGAAGGAAGGATGTTTTTCTTTGCTGTATAGAAACAAGTAGAAATGTTTCGTGCGTATTGCAGTTATGCACAAACAAGGATCCTCCAGCTATGGATTTGACCATTTTCTACCTCACAATAACCTGGTCAGATATTACATTTTTTTATATCAAACGGCTATTCAGAGTACCGTACATGCTGATATGTTTACATTGTGTTATGTTATTCGCGATATCAACTCATTTTTTTATTTTCTTAATGAAAGAAAGACATACCTTTTATTCATGTGATATACAGAAACATTTAATGTTGTTGCTTCAACTACTTTTACAAGTTGCTTCATGTTATCACGTATATTATCAACGCTATCAGCAGTTGTTCCTTTGCCAGGAACCAGGATATCTCTTTCTTTCTTTCTTTCTTTCTTTCTTTCTTTCTTTCTTCCTTCCTTCCTTCCTTCCTTCCTCCCTCCCTTGCTCCAACTTAGAAACTGCAAAGTGCAATGGATATTTCTTTCTTTCTTTCTTCCCCCTTTCTTTCTTTCTTTCTTTCTTCCTTTCTTTCTTTCTTTCCCTTTCCCCAACTGAGAAACTGCGAAGTGCAGTGGATATTTCTTTCTTTATTCCTTCCTTCCTTCCTTCCATCCTTCCTTCTGTCCTTCCTTCCTTCTTTCCCCCAATTGAGAAACTAGAAAGTACATTGGATATTTCTTTCTCTTTCTTTCTTTCTCCCTTACTTTCTTTCTTTCTTTTTCTTTCTTTCTTTCTTCCTTCCCTCCCTCTTTCCCTTTCCCCAACTGAGAAACTTCAAAGTGCAATGGATATTCCTTCCTTCCTTCCTTCCTTCCTTCCTTCCTTCCTTCCCCTCTTTCTTCCTTTCCCTTTCCCCAACTGAAAAACTGCAAAGTTCAATGTCCTGTGTTCAGGTGACCTTCTTTTTGGCAAAAAACTAAAGCTGAACAGTTTTAGTTCAAAGTGCTGACACTGGCTAAAGTCTGCTTTCATCTATTGTTAAAGTGTAACTTCAGCACTGAGCCTAACTCCACAAACTGCATAATTTTGCAATATTCTAAAAAGTGGACAAGGAACTCAAAGGCGGGGCAGGAAGGAGCTGAGGGGGGGGGCAGGAAGGGGCTGAGAGGGGGGGCAGGGGCCAACCCATAAAATGAGAATTTTATTATAAACTGGTAATTTTGTCAGTATTAACAGCGGCATTGGCGTGTTCCACCACAGAACAGTCATATCATTTAGTTAATCAGCTCAAAAAACACATTTAAGCTTGCAGTGTCTCTTTCAACATCTTATTACAGAAAGCTTCACCACAGTAATGATTAAGATTTTCATTGTTAACCTTTTTAAATTAAGTGAGCATCTGCTTTACAGATCCTGGTGAATTATGTTACTATAAAAACAACAATGTATTAGAACAAGGGCATTAATATAAACCTGTGATTTGCCTTAGACATGGCTCTCCTGTCCGGGCCGCTGTTATAGAACATTAATCAACACCTTCTGAGCAATCAGAATCATGAGTTGTGTCATGGTGTTAAATTTATTATTGGTAACTTTTTTGTCTGGTTGTCTGCAAGGTCAGTGAAATATCCTCCTGGTCACATTTAATAGTGAGAAATACAAGAAGCTCTAGCAGAAGAGTTTGTGTGAGACTACTTCAAGGTCAATGTGTGTATAAATTAATTTGTGTATATATTGGACAGGGTCTGTTGTGTAAATGTACAGTATATTGCGTAAGTCTACATATCAAAACCAACAAATGAGTGCACTGCATTTATTTATTTATTTATTTATCTATGATGATAAAATTCTGATCTCTGGATCTGGTCTTATTATTCTGATGTAAAGAATGTGAAAGTGTCTGCTCTGCGTTAGCTATCTTGAAGCACTGGACTTGTTCACGCTTGTTGCTACATGCCTGTGTGTGCATTTGGGCGATTTTGTTTTGTGCCTCTTTTTTAATGTTTCTCTGTGGTGACAAAGAGCGCATCATGATGATGAACTTGATGTCATCACGTGAGGATGAGTTCAATAGCTGAATAATGAACTTTTTTTAGTTCACCCAAACAGAACCTAGTAGGGTTATTTTTAAAACTATTTTACAAAGGTGAAACTGTGTAATTGTGTAAACATTTGTTACAATATGACTTTGTTTGATGTGCTTGTTAAATAAAGTTTTGTACTGTACACTGTAGCCTACATTAAAATTAAAAATACAGCTGAGTGAAGTTAGATTTATCTATGGATTTTCCCATTACTAGATACAATGTTTTGTTACGGCGGCACGGTGGTGCGGTGGTTAGCACTGTCGCCTCACAGCAAGAAGGTCCTGGGTTTGATCCCCGGGTCACCCA